>JAKCPI010009725.1:0-67933 GCA_023213315.1 Euborellia annulipes
TCAAACGGTTTTAAATTAGATTATATTAATTAATTAATTTTGCCAACTATTAAAGAATAAAGAATAGAAATTATATAGGCCTGCTTTAATGGCGAAAGGGAACAGAAAGTATCTTGAGGTTTAAATTGATTGCAATGTAAACATTGGTAATTACCATTTAAAAATAAGCCAATTGTCTTTGAAATAGTTAATTTTATATTCAAATAGACTGTATAATAAATATAATAATATAGGATTAATATGGATTACAATGAAAAATTTATTTAAAAAAAGAGGTTGGATCAATCATAACACCGTTTGAGTATCGATAGGACAAAGGCCTTTTCGTTTATAAAATTTATAATACTCTCGTATACCAGTCATTAGAGAATTATTTATGAACTTAAGGAAAGGATAAATAATTTGTATTTATCATTCAGGTTCACCTTGGCGGACGATGACTTTATTAACCTATGGCCAGAGGTATAGTATCGTTACAAATGCCAACAAAATTTTGAAAATGTTGTCAAAGTGAATTTCTTTATAACTAAAGTACCTTGATCAAAAATATCAAAATCAATTATTTTTTAGATGTTCTTAAATCGTATAATCTCATTTTGTTTGAAGCACACTTTACTCTTGTACTTCATTGGAAAGATGGGAGAAATGGTTGCCATGGTAACAAAATATAAATATTTTCCTATGTTTATAATTGCAGAGTGGCCCTCGGGGCTTGGTGTAGAGGTTAGCGTGCTACCCTCGTATACGAAACATCGCGGGTTCGGACCCCAGGCAGTCCAAGAAAATTATTCGAGCACCCAAATTCCTACGTTTTCCTAGGTGCGGCTCTCACGATTATCATTCAATGATTAAACCTGAGCACTATTTTTACTTTCTCTTACCTCTATATATGTTGAATTTTAATCAAAATCGTTGAAGCAAATTTTGAAAAAATTGAAAAAAGTGAAAAAGTGCATCAGTAAAGTATTTGTACTCTTTGGCCGATTTTGTTCAAAAGCTTTGTGTCACTTGCCAGGGGTGCCTATCTTAAATATAAAATTTCAACCTCCTAGCTCTTTTTGTTGTTGAGATATTTTGTTCACACAAACAGACCATGTCGCGAAAACTACTTTTTTGGATTCAGGGGACCTCAAAACGTGTATATCCATCAAAATCTCGACATCGTATTTTCGACATGAATCCACTACTTTCTCTCTCTTTATATTAACATATATAGAGGTAAGAGAAAGTAAAAAAAAGTCAAAAAAGAGGCAAAAAAGTCTTTTTTGAAAATCTCAAAAAACGATTCTTTTTGTGAGATCAGTGAAGATATCTAAGAAAATCTGGAAAAGTCTCTAAATTGACAAAGGTCGAAAGACTTTTTTTCCGCTCTTTAATTTCAATTGAATTTGTTACCAATCAATTTAAATAAATAGGGAAGGGGTCTAAATGGCCGAAAAAGTCCTTAAATAAAAAAAACCGCCCCTCCCCCCTGACAAAATTGCATTAATCCGCCCCTGAATCGTTGAACGATAGTCGTGAGAGTCGCACCGAGAAAAACGTACCTTAAATAGGGAGGATCAAAAAATTCCAAAATTCTTATGAAAATTAATCTTTCTTTCGGCTATCTAAAATCAATTCGTTTAATTATACGAATATTAAAAAATTATGAAAAATTGGCGAGTTTCTGAGAGTAGTGGTACTGAGTTCGATATCCGGTCGCTGGCCTTGGAGTGTGATAATGACCTCTGGTCAGGCGAATGACCAATAAACAACTTGCATCGATTAAATCTCCCCCCCCCCCCTCTAACTTCCAGCTCCTTATTTGATTTTCTTACTTCATCCCTTCTTAATCGCTGTTAAGTAAGATAAACGCGCAACTCAAATTTGACGATAAAGTTTATGAGTAAAACATTAAAAATAAAAATAAAAAATTGATTACTTTCTTAACGTCATTGTCACTGGATCGATATTCAAGTGAGATATATATAAATACAAGGCTATATATTATATAGTCAGAATTTTAAAATATTTCCAAGGACAAAATAATTTATTAAATATTTAGCGAGTTTCTTTCCTAAGAAAATTCCCGAAGAAATAGTATAGAAAAGTTAAAATTAAATATACAAATTAAACACTAGGTTATTTGTTTCAAAGGTTTTATTATTAAAAATTAACACTTGATACGTATTTCGACAATTTCTTGTCATCATCAGTTGTCGAAATACGTATCAAGTGTTAATTTTTAATTAATAAAACCTTTTGAAACAAATAACCTAGTGTTTAATTTGTATATTTAATTTTAATTTACAAAATGTTTCAACCAACGGTCGAAAGTTTAAATCTTATATAGAAAAGTATACGAGTAAAAAAAGAGATTTCAACTTAGAAAAAATGAAGATATCGCAACGAAAAAAATTGTCTTGATAATCTACTCTGTTGGCGTAATCACGATTGTTTTTTTTTTTTTTTTTTTTTTTTTTTAACAAATTAAAATAAGAAATGAAATTATAACTTTTCAATTTTGCCATTTGGATGACAAATTGAAATGCCTGAACTCCCAATAGATATATTAATAATTAACGGTTATCGTCAGTCTTAAATGGTCCAAGTTGCCGAAAAGACTGTGTGAATGTGTGTGTGAGTGTGAGTGCGAATGAGAAAAGTGTGTGTTTTTTTATAAAAAAAAAAAACATTTCAATTTTTGCAAAAATAATAATAATGGCAAAAAAAAATGGCTAAAAAATAATTAAATACATTCATTATAGAAGAAGTTACAAATTCTTTAAGAAATGCTGTTTGAAAATTTTTTTTTATGGGTTGTTTGGAGTAAATAAACACACTGGTTTCGGGGCGTGGAAGAGGTTAGGTGCACCCATTACCAACCTCGGGTGGACCCCAGGGCAGTCGTTTTTATTTAAGCCAATTGGTACCAAATGGCTTAAATAAGAATGCCTGGACCCCCTTAATTGTATCGTAATAAATAACAGGATGTCGTCTAAAGTCTTAAATGGCCAGAGTTGCCGAAAAGATCTGTATAGAATGGGTGTGTGAGTGTGTGTGAATGGAGATGAAAAAAGTGTGAGTGTTTAAAAAAAAAGAAAGAAAACTGAGTTTTTTCTTTCGACAATTTATTTGATTTTGCATTCTAATCTGGCCAATTGGTTCAGGTTATTTATTTATTAAAAGGATATCAATTTGAATTTAATTAACGAAATTTAGTCATCAAACAAACAATGGAGTCGAATAGGACGTCTTAAAAACATGTAGAATAAGATACAACTTCGAGAGTTTCCAATAACCATTTATTAAAATGAGTTGGTTTTATACAACTTCCAATTTCTTCTAATTTCCTAAAAAAATAAATGAATTAGTCTTGGCTTTAGTCCGTAACTTAATAATATTAAGTTGTCCTTGCATTTATAGATATTTACCTTTTATTTTATCTTCATTTCTACTCGTAATTACTGGTGCACTAGTCTCATTGACATAAAAAATAAATAAGTTGTTTTTATTAAAAGAATAAGAGAAAGTAAAAAAAATGTAGTAAAAACTACATTTTTTACATTAACTTTACTTTGCTTACTGAATACAAATAAAAAAAAAAATCAATTTCCCGTAAATCGGGAGTCTGAAGAAATCGTATCCGTTAGAATGAACGTTTTTGGATTACGAGCAAACGAGTGCGGGGGCTATCCTGAAAGAGACCTAGTCTAACAAGCAAATGCGAACAAATGTGTCTTTTTGACCCCGTCTCCACCATCAGATCGGTGGAGCCCTCGGGTCCCTAGTCTCAAGGATTGCAGCTTGGAGCCTCCAGGCTATTCGTGGAGAAACTGCAACCCTTCCCTCAAACCCCACCTCAAATCCACCCTCAAAGATACGAAAACACATTAAAATGCGTCAAAAAAAGACGTATTTTCGCAAAATACAACAATACTTGTGAACCTGGGCTTCAAATCTTTCAATCAGATCTGACCGCGTCTCCTTATGCAGCAATTATTTTAATATTATTAAATAAATGGGTTAATTGATTTTATTATAAAAACATAAAACCTATTAGTATAGGATTAATTAAAAGCGTAAAAATTCAATAATCTCTATATCTTATCGTTAGAAATCATGTTTTAACAAATCTTTAAATTACTTTTTTTTCATAATATACTTTTATTTAGGTCAACTCAATTATTTCTGAACCTTGAACTGCAAAAAGGTTTTGGTAAAAACACACCTTTTTTTTTTCTTAGCGCATTAGAGCGACGTGTTATTTTATTTATAAATGCAGTCTATGCATTCTATTTTAGGTCATTTCTTTATACATGTATTAAATTTAAAGTTTTATTTCATTATTTTATTCCATACAATATGGATGCATTATTTTAAATGCAGAACTAAATAAATATAGCTATCGTATTTTATTCGCGAATAATATTTAAAGAAATTTTTAAATATTGATCTGAAGAAAATACTATATCTTTATTTAACTGATTTTTTTTTTTTTTTTTAAGTTTAAAATATAAAAACTTGAAACAAATCACCTAGTGTTTTTTCAATATCATTTGATATTAGTGTTAGTGTTAAATGCCTTACTAATATTTTAAAAAATCTCATTAATATAAGCTATACCAGGGGGTCGCCACCCCAAACGGAGCCGCTTAGCCAAATCTTGGGATCGCGAGATTTTAATGTAAAATGAATTTATAAAATCCAGATATATATTTGTGACAGAAACACACACACACATAAACAAAGGTTTGAATATATTTATCTTGAGTCCCGAAAAAACTCACAATCATAAATAGGGTCGTGAATGAAAAAAAAGGGCTAAAATAAAATCCTTTTGAAACATAACCTTGTGTTATTTATTTATCTATAATTAGATGATAATTTAATTTAACTAAAAGGAAAGTGAATGCGAAATTTCATTTTAATTTACTTGGATAAGTAATAAAAAACAATGATCGATTAGTTGGCGGGGTTTTATAGTAAGTGTTTGGCACGCCAAAAGTCTCGGAAAGGCAAGAGATCCTGGGTTTAATATAAGAAAGCCTAGAATACGATGCTAACAAAAATAAACCCACAATCTTTGTTCAAAAAAGTTTTAAACACCATATAAATTTGCTTTGATTTCTCTCATAGAATCTAGAGCCTAATTGCTTTTTTCCGGTCAAAAGTTAATTTTTTTTATAAATTATATAATAAATAATTAAAATAATATTAGAATATGAAGTGAGAAGAAATTTACCTAAATCGGGCTCGTATCTTAGGAGGAATTGACTTTTTTGTGGGAGACCAACGCTCGGGCACCTGCACTCTTCAATGGCGTCCTCAATACTAAATAGATAAGGCCTATGGGAAACACACAAACGCGGATCCAACCTCTGCAACTTCTCTCTTGAGTGACGGAGTCACTACTAAATGATCCTATAGCCCCAAGACGGGCTCTATGCGTTTTAGGCAGAGCCACCTTAAACCTGCCTGGACTTGCAAGTGAGCCAGGAAAAGATATTGATAATTATAATCCAAATGTAACTCGAAAAAAGGTATTAATTGAGAATTTCTATAACACAAATGATCCTATAGCCCCTGGTAGGGGCTATAGGATCATAAATCAAGGTATTGTAGGAAATGTATATTAGAGAGATTTTACAAGTAAAATGAGAACTCTTATAAAAATGAATATAACTTGAAATGTTGATGAAATAATTTTTTTTTTTTTTATTTTAAGAGAGATAATTTTTGAATTGATCTTATTAATAAAAAATTAATAAATCACTTTACATAGATCTAAATGATGAATAAAAATAAGATTTTTAATCTAAAGCCTTTAGACATACAGTAGAAATACGACTTTATTTTAAAGATAGATTCATTTTTGGTGTAGATATTGCGTTTGGCATTTAAGCCGGGATGGCTTAATGCAGGGGCATATATAAGAGGGGGGGGGGGCGAGGGGGCTCGGGCCTCCCCCCTCCCCGAAAATTCCCAAACACATATACATATATAGGGATATACAGACATCAGAGCAACAAATTTTTCCGCAGAGTGCAAAACTTTGATTCCGCAAAAGAAAAAATGTTCCGCAAAAAATTTCGTGTAAAAAAAAATTTAGTTTCTTAAAAAAAAATTTTTCCGCAGAAAAATTTTTGAGTTCAGCCCCTCCCGAAAAAAATTTCTATATACGCCCCTGCTTGAATGTGATGATCTTGTATTGTTAAGAATTGATTGTTTAAATCGTCTTATGTAAACGAAAAAATTTCTAGCGCTCATTGGAAGCCAATGCTACTTGATTATTTCAAACGTAAATTATTTGTGGGGCTCGCTGGTGTTGCGGGCTAGGGTGTCGGCTTCTAAAAAGAAGTTCCCTGTTTAAATCCTAGGCGTGCGGAATTTTTTCATTAAATAAAAATATTTATTACCGAAGGTAAGAAAAAGTTGTGTGCTTTTCGCCAGTCACACCAGATTTTGTATTTTCCTTGGGTAATTTTTTTTTTTTTTACAAAATTTATAATAAATGTATTAATTATTATGAATTTTTTACTTTCTCTTACCTATGTATATATGTAATATATATATAGAGAGAAAGTATTGGATTCATGTCAAAAATTCGATGTCGAGATTTTGATGGATCTTCACGTTTTGAGGTCCCCTGAATCCAAAAAAGTGGTTTTCGCGACATGGTCTGTCTGTGGGTGTGTGGGTGGGTGTGTGGGTGTGTGGGTGTGTGGGTGTGTGGGTGTGTGTTCAATTTTAAGCATGAAGGAATTGAGCTACGAGGTTGAAATTTTATATTTAAGTTAAACACCCCCCGGGACCGGAAAAATAAGCTTTTAATCAAAATCGGCCAAAGTGTACTAGTACTTTACTGATTCACTTTTTCAGTTTTTTTCGATTTTCTCAAAATTTGCTCCAACGATTTTTTTTAAAATTCAAAAATCAATTATTTTTTAGATTCTCTTTAAAATGTATATTCTCATTTTGTGATTGAAATCTTCTGAAGACCACTTTACTCTTGTATTTCATAGGGAAGATAGGAGAAATGGTTGCCATGGTAACAAAATATAAATATTTTCCCATACTTATAAATTTTACATCTGAATTTAAATGTTCCGTACTGTCGGGAACTAAATATATGTCGACACAAAAAATCTGGTGTGACAAGCACAGAACACAACTTTCGATTACCGAAGGTAAGAGAAAGTTGTGTGCTGTGCGCCAGTCACACCAGATTTTTAATTTTAATCTCAGGTTTAATAATTTAAATATTTAGTTAAAATATTTTCATCTTGAAAAATAATGAATTTAATTTATGCTATATAAAGTAAAAGCAGTAAATATTTAGAGACATGTATTTCATAAGGACTAAGCGATTAAATGTGAATATATTGATGTAAACAAATTCAAATTAGTTGAAAATATGTTGTTCAATTACTCAACATTAGAATCGATCGATAAGAGAATATTTAACATTGATGTGAAATGCAAAAAGACGGCATTTAAATGCTAGGACAAGAATTGGCCGACACGCGAATACTTATTAAAATGAAGAGGGGATTTGAGAACGGAGGGTGTCAGGAACTAAATTCCTATTGAGGTCGATTTTAATTTAATGTCAGTTGGCCAAGAAGTAAAAACTAATTTACTGTATTTTCATTTAAGTAGCTATCTTTTATATTTATTTTTTATAAATATAAATTTATATATTTTATCGTGATTTTTGGGTTAAAAAAAGAGAAAAATTTACCGTTTAGCTGGATTAAAAAATCAAAAAGTGTAAGCTTATTCTAAAAATATTCTCACGCTCAAATTAGAAAAAACGCTTTTATTAGATTTAAAAATGCACTAAAAAGAGGAAAATAGCGGGTGCATATTATTTACCATTAATAAGATTTCAAGTTTCAATGAGTACCCAACTTTAATAATATGTTATTTTCCTTTTTACTATCTCTTACCTCTATATGTGTTAATATATAGAGAAAGAAAGTATTGGATTCATGTCAAAAATTCGATTTTGATGGATATACACGTTTTGAGGTCCCTTGAATCCAAAAAAGTGGTTTTTCGCGACATGGTCTGTCTGTGTGTGTGTGTGTCTGTGGTAATTTTTTTCGTCTGTAATTTAATTTAGAAATTCAAACGAAAATGCTCTAGTACATAATCACGCTAAAGTGAACGGTTCAGGAGATATAGAGGGGTAAAATTTGTTTTGCTACTTTCTCTTACCTTTATATTTTTATAGAGTATTGGATTCATATCAAAAATTCGATGTCGAAATTTTGATGGATATTTGAGATCCCCTGAGTCAAAAAAAGTGGTTTTCGCAACATCATCTGTCTGTGTGTATGTGTGATCAAAGTAAAAAGAAAGAACGAAAAGAGCTAGGAGGTTGACAATTCATATTTGAGTTAGACGTTCCACGAAGCTTTTGAACAAATTCCCCCAAAAAGTACTAATACTTTACTGATGCACTTTTTCTGATTTTTTTTTTTTTTTTCTCAAAATTGGCTTTTTTACTAAAATTCATAAATCCCCTATTTTTTAGATGATCTTTAAAATGTATATTCCTATTTTTCTCTCAAAGACCATTTTACTCTTGTAATTCATATGAAAGGAGATAATGGTTGTCATGGTAACAAAATATAAATATTTTTCTATCTCACAGTCAGTGTCTCCTTTAATATGAATTACAAGAGTAAAGTGGTCTTCAAATAATTTTGAAAGAAAAATGAGAATATACATTTTAAAGAGCATCTAAAAAATAGTTGATTTATGTATTTTAATCAAAATCGTTGGGGAGCGAATTTTGAGAAAATCTAAAAAAAAAAAAAAAAAACTGAAAAAGTGCATCAGTAAAGTAGTAGTACTTTTTGGGCAAATTCGTTCAAAAGCTTCGTGTCAGGTCTCAGGGAGGTGCCTAACTCAAATATGAATTGTCAACCTCTTAGCTCTTTACGTTCTCGAATTATTTTGTTCACACACGCACAGACAGACAGACAAACAGACTCACAGACAAACTATGTTGCGAAAACCACTTTTTTTGACGCAGGGAACCTTAAAACATTATATCCATCGAAATCTCGATAACGAATTTTTGGCATGAATCCAATACTCTATAAAAATATATAGGTAAAAGAAAGTAACAAAGCAAATTGTACCTTCTCTATGTATGTAGTATGAGAAAAAAGTGTTAAAAAAAAAATGTAGGTATCGTTTAAGATCTTTAAGATGCCGAAAAGACTTGACCTGAGAAAATTTATTCGGAGATTAATATCACGAAGGTAAAAAAGCATTACCTTACTAAGTAAGTAGTCTACTTTTCGATTGTATAAAAATTGATTTAATTCATTCATGATACATTAATTATTTTTTTTATTTTTCTTGTAAGAAAGAAAAATCGAATTAAGAAACGACAAAAGCCTTATTTCCTAACCAAAAAAAAAAAAAAAATTATCAATCCCTTTGAAATAAATAAATTAAAAAGTGTCTATTTATTTATTATTAAAAAGTGATAGAACAATAATAACATCACGTTTTAGAAAGATAATAGAACTTAAAGATTGAAAAGTTTTTTTTGTAAATCACAAAAAATGAAAATTAATCATACATTTGTTATATACGTACATAAAAAATTCCCCTAAAAAGATGGCTAAAGAATTTAGGTCATCCAACAGGTAGCGTTAAAACGAAAATTATTAGAAGAATAATGTTTGCAGTGACCTAATTTATATCTATTTTCCATAGCTAGTCAATATTATAAAAAAAATGGTGGATCAGGGGAGAGGATCTGTAGAAATTGGGCCGAAGGGTGAACTGAACTATTAATCAATGCCAAAGGGGTGACAATTGATTGGAAATTGCGATCATTCATCATCAATGACACCAAGGAGGGAATAAGGGTGAAGGAAGAGTGTCAGAGGGAAATAATCGAATGTTCTTGTTTGTTTTGGGGTCAGTAAATCTAACAAACAATTTATTATTTGAATTTTAATAAATATATTTATTTATTTATGGAGTAAGAGAGAGTTTTATGGCGTTTCAATATCAAAAAAGTTCAAGTAAAAGTATTTTTATTAACGACATATAATTTGTAATTTGTTTGTCTAACAAGTTTATTTTTTTCGATATTTTCTTCCATGTTTATATTTCGATATTACTTTCTCTTACCTATATATGTATTATATAGGAAGAAAGTATGTATTACGTTCGTGTCAAAAATTCGATTTCGAGATTTTGATGGAAATACATGTTAGAGGGGAGATCCCCTGAGCCCAAAAAAGTGGGTTAGTGTGTCTGTGAGCGTTTTTAAGCATGAAGGAAATGAGCTAGGTGGTTGAAATTTTATATTTAAGTTAGGCACCCTCCTGAGGCTTGAAGCTTCTGAACAAAATCGGCAAAAAAGTCACTTTACTGATATAGTATTTCAGATTTTTCAAATTTATTTTCCGGCTCTTCCAACCATAGAGCCAATATTAAATCTCTACTACGATTTGCATGTAAATTTCAATTAAAAAAAAAATTTTAATTCTTATGACATTTTTTATTTATTTAGGATTCTCTCTTCTTCTGTTTTCGCCTTATTCCCGCGATCCGGGGTCGGCGGACCTCACTTTTTCCCTCCAACCCTATCATGCGTTTTTACAACCGAGAAGGATAGAGCAGGCCCGTCGCACGACCTGGCGCCTGTTGAAAAGAGGAAGGAAGAAACAGACATACAAAGAACAGAAGGACTGCCTGTCCCAGCTCGGGCAGCCATCCACGTACCTACAAGATGTGGGCCCCTGAGCGATATTTAAGATGTATATAAAATATCCAAATATGAGATTAAAATTTTGAAAAATAACCATTGTTTATTTCAAGCAGTCAACAATTAAAATACAATTGAAATGCAAGTGGTCAAGTTTGAAACTAAGGTGCTATGGGAAACTAAATATATCTCGACACAAAATGGTGCAAGAAGAAAGAAATGCAAAGAATACATAGAAATTTCTCTATACATTTCCTATGAAAGAAATTGTAACTTTAGGAATTAATGATGAGAGAGTCATGAAAAAAAACAAGACGAATGCAGCCAAATATTATTTTATTTCAAATCTAGGAATTAATAACTCAAAAAGTTATAGCTTCGGGACCTGAGTATTTTTCCGGGACTCCCAAATGAAGATGACCATCTTGGCACTTAATTTTATATATATGTATAAGAAGGTTTATATGAAAAACATTAGAATATAAGGAAAAAAGTTTTTTACCCTCTCCCCCGTTCCCGCCTCTCACCACCACCATCGTGAAAAAATAATTTTTTTTAAAGTTTTAAAATGAACAAATGAAGGGTGAAATAATTCTCGTTTTTGTCAATAAGAAGAAAAATGCTAAGAAAAATAATGGATAACATAATGCAAGCATTAAACTATTTTTTTAAATCATAGGAACGCCTTAGGCAACCAGTAGCGTAAACTAATGAAAGGATAAAGGACAAAATGAAGCCCCTCCTCCTTCACTCCCACTTGTGCCCACGCAGCGACTTTTCAAATTTTCTATTAGGTCAGAAGTAGTAGGCGAGGCTTTACGTTCTACTCCCTTTCCATATTCCTTTTTCTAGTCTATTCAAAGGAGGAGTTAAGCCTCTCCTTGCTTCTTCTCTTTCGTTTCTCATCCCTTACACTTCTAGTTGCCTAACTCCTAGGCGTTATCCTCGTGATTGGAGCAAGCTCCCTGCGTCTATCTTCCCCAAAACCTACAATCTTCAGACTTTCAAGTCTAATCTCAACAGGCATCTTCTCAGTTTCCGCAGTTGAGTTCCCCTTTTATGCTTCTCCTTTAGTTTTTATTTTCTTCCTGGCTGCATGTGACCACTGGTCATTATAGGTCTTCGGACCTTATGCACCCATTCCAAAAAAAAAAAAAAAAAATATTTTGCTTTATATAGGCCTGCCTATATAAAATAACACCCGATATTAATTAATATTCAATTTCAGTGTGCATACATTTTGATTTCTTTTCCATATGTTTATTTTGAAAAATTAATTTGAGGATTATTCTCGTTAAATTTAATATTTCTCTACAACGGTTATCGTCAAAAGTCTTATATGGCCTAAGTTGCCGAAAAGACTGCATGAATGTGTGTGTGAATGTGAGTGTGAATGAGAAAAAAGTGTGAATGTTTAAAAAAAAAAAAAAAAAAATTTAATATTTCAAATTTTTTTTTTATTAAATTAAAAAATATCAACAATATTTAATGAATATGATTGATTTACAGTTCATAGAACAAATTCTATGGCTATTTGTAAAAAAAAAAAATAATAATTTACTATTTAATAAAGTTTTTATTGGTGGGTCGATTTTTTTGCAGCGCAGTGTAATATTATTAATCGTAATCTCCGAATTAATTTATAATAATAGAAAATCGTATAGGATCGGAAATCCTGACGCCATCTAAGATTTTTGTAGGTCATTGATAAACGATTGTGGAACGAAGAAATTTTTAGAGAATTTACATAAGATCCTTAATAATAATACACTAATTTTTAGCTGATTTATTAACTATCGACCGCCTATTTATCTAATGTTTTTATTTCTTCTCTTTTTTTTCCAAGTTTCCGGAAAGATACGCACAATGGGGGAATCGGTGAAGGTGATCGTTCGTTGTCGGCCGATGAACACACGCGAAAAGGATCTCAAATCAAAAGTAAGTGATGTGTCTAATTAATATTTTAAAAACCCGACTTCTTCTATGGTTACTTTATTCTAAAAACCTGAATTAAAAAAAGAAGAAAAATGGAAAATCTAGATAATTTAGTATTTAATCTTATCAAAATAAATTGAAAAACACGAATTTTCTTTTAGGGGAAATTAAAATTTTGTTGGCTAAGCAGCGGCGTAACTAGCCTTTGAGGGCGGAGGGGGCGAAGCTCAACTAGGGCGCCGTTTTTAAGTTGTAATATAATTTTAAAGAAATCTATCAATTTCTTGGACAATCTATCGAAAGAAAATGATAAAATCACCCTCCCTGGGCTATATTTTGGATGACCTAGGGCGCCTATGTCGGTATTGAGGGGCGCCAAAGGCTTGAAGCGACTGGGGCGGAGGGGGCAAGAGCCCCCTTCGCCCCCACCTAGTTACGCTACTGTGGCTAAGGTATATAAGCCTGAATTTTTCCCTCTATAAATTTATATTGTGAGTGTTTAATGGAGAGAGTAGCCATGAATTTTGTATGAGTGGTGGAGGCCCAAATAAAATTTTTTCCTTCTATTTTCTTTTTTTGCCAAGTGGGAAGTTTGAAATGCAAGGGTTATTTTTTAGAACAAAGAACATATTCTATGTTTTTGAATATCGTTTTAAATTTATATCAGTGTTTATCATTATACCAGAATTAAAGTAATTAATTTTTATTGTTTAAATCTGACATTGCATTTCTTTTACATCTAATGGTGCAATTTTCATTCTTTGAATTGAAGATTTACATAAAATGAAAGGGCGACGCCATTTCGTAGAAGTGCTTCGTATGGGGTGCGTTTTTTTCACGTCTCTAAACAATTTACATTAGCATATTTATGATTTTCACCTTGACCTGAGCTCTAAGTAAAAACACTCCTTCCTTATCAGCCAATTCTAATCAATGAGCAAAACATAGATATTCTTTTGTTGCTTAATATAATTATTTCTTAATGACGTATATTTTTTGAGAATTAAATCTTTTATGCGGAATATAATGATTATTTCTAAGATTTGAGGTAAAAAACTGGATTTCTATATTTTTAATTTTATTTAAATAGAGGAAAAACCAGGAAATATATAACCTATATTTTTACCAGTATATATTCATTACTATTCAATTATTTTTAGTAACAATTTTTATAGGGCCGTTACAATTAACAATTAATGACTTTAGTTAGAATAAAAATCTGGTGTGACTGTCGCACAGCACACAACTTTCTCTTACCTTCGGTAATCGAAAGTTGTGTTCTGTGCTTGTCACACCAGATTTTTCGTGTCGACATATATTTAGTTTCCGCCAATATATTAGAATTTAAGATGTCAAATTTACAAACATGTGAAAATATTTATATTTTGTTACCATGGCAACCCTTTCTCCTATCTTTCCTATGAAGCACAAGAGTAAAGTGTACTTCAAACAATTTTGAGGGCAAAACGAGAATATACATTTGAAAGAGCAACTAAAAAATAATTGATTTTTTGAATTTTAATCAAAATCGTTAGAGCGAATTTTGAGAAAATTGAAAAAAACTGAAAAAGTATATCAGTAAAGTACTAGTACCCTTTGGCCGATTTTGATTAAAAGCTTATTTTTCCGGGCCCGGGAGCTGCCTAACTTAAATATAAAATTTCAACCTCCTAGCTCAATTCCTTCATGCTTAAAATTGAACACACACACACAGACAGACACACAGACAGACACAGACAGACAGACCATGTCGCGAAAATCACTTTTTGGATTCAGGGGACCTCAAAACGTAAAGATCCATCAAAATCTCGACATCGAATTTTTGACATGAATCCAATACTTTCTCACTATATATATATTACATATATACATAGGTAAGAGAAAGTAAAAAGTGACGCGATTAATATTATATTTATAAAAATTATCCGCCATTTGGATACCAAATGGCTTAAATAAGATTACCTGGACCCCCAATAGATATATTTACAAATAACGAGTATCGTTTAAAGTCTTAAATGGCCTAGATTGCCAAAAAGACTGTGTGAATGTGTGTGTGAATGGGAAAAGTGTGTTAAAAAAAAAAATTATCCGTCTTTCAATCCTCAGATTTAACCCAGTATTTAATTAGATCTTTAACTAAATAGGTTAAAAAATGCATTATTATACAAAATTATTCACTTAATTTCTATTTAGATTAAGAGAATGCATATATTCATAAGAAAAATCAATTGTTTTCTGTGGTTTTTAGCACATTTTGCGCGGGAGAGAAATGTTATTTTCCATTTAAAATTGGGGTGTCAGCAACTATAGGTCTAACTGTTAATTAGAGGCGTATTTAGGAAGTGAGGAGAGGAGGTCTTGTAAAGTCATCGTGAAAAGAATAAAATTACTTTTTGTTCAAATAAAAATGTTTTGAAAAATATATGAAATAAAAAAATTTCTATGTAAATAGTCCAATAGATATAATGAAAAATGGGGTGTTTTGGGACATATCTCGAAGCAAGGGCGGATACAAGGGGGGGGGGGGTAAAGGGGGTAATTACCCCCTGAGATTTGTTATAACATGATTTCTAACGATAAAATGCGTTTTAAGTACCAAGTTTTAGCAGATTTAATGGTCTATAACTTTGGTGAACAAAATATGCTTCCAGTCCAAAATCTTTGAGGCTTTTGCCCCTCTCCTTCTCCCCCACCCCCCAAGTTAGCAGAGTCCTCGATGTCGAAGACTTAGGATAGACATCCTAGAGTACCCCAAAATAACCTGTAAAAATTTCATTGACTTTGGAAAACCTCAATGGCAAAACATTTTGTTCAATGATGTCGAATCATGCTCAATTGTGTTTTGTCTCCTCGGTGTCCATAGAAACACATTGAAAAAACGGTTTTAGGCACGATTAGTAAAAAACATTTTGTCCAAGAGCGTTTTTACTCAATTGGTGTGCATTCAGCCTTAAATATACAAAGAGCTGACTTAGGGTAGATATAGGCTCCTGATTTTGACAAAATCTTGAAAAACTTAAAAAATTATAGAAATATTCACATATGTTAACCACTCAATAAATTTTCCCGATTCTTAGAATGCTTATTATTTATTTATTCATTATTCACTAGAAAGTATGACTCTTCCCCTAGTTTATTTTTAAATTATTATTTTGTTTCTTATTCTTGCGATATCAGAGATGAAGATAAGACCACTTGTTGCCTGCGTTCCATGTCTATATCTAAATATGAGAGGGTGTAAAGGGCAAATGACCTGACCTTTCATAAGAAAGGTTTTCCCTTATCTCACGAATAAACAATTTAAGACTAAGGGGAATAAAAAAATTATAATCTCAAGAATTTCGATGAGAACTAATCAATGATCTATCTACCTTTTCTTTTATCGTTATTTTCATTTCATTTTATGCTAATTTTTTTTATAATATTATGAATTATTAATATAGTAAAATTTAAATTAAAAAAAGAGTAATAAAAAATTATTTCTTTAATATTGCACAAAATTATTTTTTAAGCTGTGGAATCGGCGACTTATTTCGAACCAGGATGGGCAGAATCGGGATCCTTTTGATTTAAATCCGAAGACCTGATCGATTCAGGATTTCTGGATCAGAATAAAAATCGTTTTTTTTTTTAGGAGATCTTGGATGCTGATCGCAATCCATTTCGAAAGGGGGGGGGTGGGGTGGGGTGAGTTTAAGGATTTGGATCGAAATCATTTTTGCTCTCTGGATCTAGGATCGGATCGCTAATCCTTTTCGAAGGATTTTAGCGATCCTTTGTAAAGGAGTGCCAATACCCCCCTTTAAAACTTTTTATATATATTTCATCCAAACGCCTAAAAATGTGCAAATTAGGCCGAGAAAAGAGATTTTAATAGGCAATTATATTAGAATTTTGGCTCCGGATTTTCGGATCGGGGATCTGGATTGAGGATTAGAATAGCAATTCTTCACTCAAACACACATCCACACTGTCTTTTCGGCAACTTGGGACATATAAGACTTTTTACGATACTATTTTAGTAATTATCTATTGGGGGTCCAGGCATTCTTATTTAAGCCATTTGGTATCCAAAAGGGATTAAATAAAATCATCGGACTGCCTGGGATCCGAACCCCCGACTGGTTTTCCTTGGTATACAAAGCAGGCGCGCTACCAACTACACCAAAATCTGTTCTAGGAGTGACAATTACATCTGATCTCTCCTGGAGCACCCACATCTCTTCTGTGGTTAAATATACCGCAAGGAAATTAGGTTTCCTATTCAAAACGAAGCGTTTCTTTTCCTCCCAACAACTCCTAACCCTCTATAAAGTCCAAATTCGGCCGTGTCTTGAATATGGTTCCCACCTTTGGCGAGGGGCATCGAAAGACGCTCTCTCCTCCATGGACGCCATAAAGAGGCGGGCACTTAGACTGATAGCCGCATCCCTACAGTCACTAGATCATAGAAGAAGCGAGTCTGCACTCTCTCTCTTCTATAAGTACTACCATGGTCAATGCTCTGCCGAATTAAAATCAATTATCCCACCCAATGCAACATATACACGGGACACAAGAGAGGCATCGTCCCAGCATCCCTATGCTGTTCAGATCACGACTAACAGAACTAGTCAATTTCATTCTTCCTTTGTCCCAATGACCTCCCGTGATTGGAACAAGCTCCCTGCGTCTATCTTCCCCAAAACCTACAATCTTCAGACTTTCAAGTCTAATCTCAACAGGCATATTCTTAGTTCCCGCAGTTGAGTTCCGCTTTTATGCTTCTCCTTTTGTTTTTATTTTTTTCCTGGCTGCATATGACCACTGGTCATTATAGGTCTTCGGACCTTATGCACTAATTCCAAAAAAAAAAAAAAAAAAAAAAATAGATTTACCGGGTAATTATGAGATATTTTGAAGTGTTTTTAAATTAATCCTTTCGACTATTCGAATATTCATTTTTCATTCCTTATTTACTCTTAATAATACAATACAAAAATTTGCGAAGTTGATATTCTTTTTATTTAGTGATCCTAATGTGTAATTTTTTTTTTACTCTATTAATTTATTATTTTTTTATTAAGGTAAAATCTCAAATATCCCAAATTATTAACCTGGATAAATTTTTTATCGATAGATATTCGGTTAGTCGATTTATTGATGCGACCTTCGCCCTTCACCTTATCTCGGTGGTCAGAGGGTCTCCGGACCCCACTCACCCTCCTACTAATGGCCCTATCGACCTGCAACCAAAGGGGTGGAGGTATCGCCAGGCAACTCGGGCCAAACATGCTGGTGGTCAGGTGCCACCCCCTCTCCCCCTCTTTTCTACCTATACTCAAATTTAAATTTGATGGTTATATCAAAACCAAATTATATGGGATTGATCACATTCTTTTATATTAAAAAAAAATTTAATAAGGACATGGAATTGAAACGTATGAGAAAATAAAACAAGTAAAAGTAGTCATGTGTGACCTTAAAGGGGCTTTCATATTATCATACTTCAATCGTTTCCGGCACGTGGCGTATAAATTTTTAAATCAGAAGAGGGGATTGATTTCTGTGTACACAAAATAAATATTTGGCCCTGGCCATGATGAAGAGGATGTAATGAAACATTTACTGAAAGCCAGGTTCCGTGTCTGTATATCAATACGGTTCTACTAACCCCGCCCCCCCCCCAAAAAAAAAAGTTTAATTTAAAAAAATTAGCAAGCACGATTGGTAATCAATATCAATACTAGACCCCTGATAGATCTGCAACACTTTTCAATAAAGAGATGGGCGATTATATTTTCATCAAAATCTCGACATCGAATTTTTGAAATCAATACTTTCTCTCTCTATATTAACAAATATAGTAGAATGGTCCACGCGTATATGGCAAAAAAAATTTCACATAGAAGTTCTGCCACCCCTTGGTTTTGTTACACCTATCATTCCTATTATGTGTTCAAAATTTCAGCCCCCTATCTTAACTACAAGTGAATGCTCATCTATTAATAGCCTACTTTGAAACACCTTAATTTTATGAAAAATCCAAAAAAAATTACTAGTCAGTATATTAATTAAATCACGTAAACTATGCATCAAAAATAAGGTTTTTTTTTAATTTAAAAATAGTATTTAACAAAACTGACCCGTAACAAAAGAAACACAAAACAAGATCAAGCATTTCTCAGAAAAAATGACAAAAACAATTGATTTTAGTTAGTTATATATTAATTTTAAACTGGTAACCGTTGGCTCTAGTTGAAACAATATGCTTTAATAGGAGAATTAAATTCACAAGGTTTTCTGTTTCAATAATATATTAATTTGATATTAACACTTTATACGTATTTCGACCCCATATGTGTCATCTTCAGAAGCGAATTACATAGTGACTATGTAATTCGCTTCTGAAGATGACACATATGGGGTCGAAATACGTATAAAGTGTTAATATCAAATTAATATATTATTGATACAGAAAACCTTGTGAATTTAATTCTCCTATTATAGTTATATATTTAGGCCTATTAATATGGCCTATATAAATTAATTGATACCTTGAGGTCAGGGTTAGTGAAAACTAGGTTATTATCGCAGTAGTAGGGTTAGATAAATATATTCAAGAGGAAATGAATTCTTTATAGTTTTACCTAAATAGTTAATCAAGTATGGATTTTAAAAAATGATAAAATGAATGAAATGCTTCAAGAAAGGGTTTGGTCAAAGATATATGATTATAATCTTGGATATAAGAATATAAATGAAGTTGTAGTGTCTATTAATATGGGTGAAATAGATAAATTCTATTTTTAAAGCAAGAATAATTAATTAAATTTATGTGATATTAAATTAAAAAGTATAGGTAGATAATAATCAAGGAACTAAACAAATTTAGATATTGAATAGATAAATCAACAAAATTTGTTTCAAATCGATGTCATCGCAAAAAAAAAAAGATATAAAGAAATGTAAACTCTTCCCACAACTATACGTATTGATTGGTCGCTGGAAGATGGACCAACCAAATATCCCCCACACTATATGTCAAATAAATAAAGAGTCAGTAATTGTTTATAATTGGGAATCGTAGATTTGGACGATAAGTGAGAAAAAACGGCTTCCTTTTTCTCTATCACCACTTCAATTTATTTGCAAATATGTCGGCTCCTATACAGGGACCATCTTCAGCACAGAGTATATGAATTTTTGAGGGAGATTGTCAAATTTATAAAATAGTTGAGAAAAATTGAGCGCACGGGCTTCGTGCTTGGATGTTCTGCGCTCATTTTTTTTCTCTATGCCAGTATATGATCCAATTGTATTGGACCAACTTTGGAACATATACTGGCATTGAATGTCCAGGCACGAAATGTGACAATCTCAAAAATTTGGGGATCTTTTGGTTCTAATTTTCCTTTTTCTTTTTCATCAATGGGTAGATTCTTTAATTAATGATTTGATTTTTCTACTGAATTTATCCGTTGGATCTTTCTTCAGTATTTCAAAAGTAGAAGATTCTAGAATGTTTTCCATTTTTTGTTGTATTTCTTTCAAAAATGCATTATTGCACTGAAGAATCCAATACAATTGGACAAATACTGGCATAGAACGTCCAGGCACGAAGCTCATGCGCTCAATTTTTTCTCAATTATTTTATAAATTTTACAATCTCTCTCAAAAATTCATATATGCACTGAAGATGGTCCCTGTATAGGAGCCGAAATATTTGCAAATAAATTGAAGTGGTGATAGAGAAAAAGGAAGCTGGTTTTTTCTAAATAAAAGAGATTGAATTTGAAAATGGCAACAGAAATATACTGTAGATAGATTACAAAATTCTCTTCCATTTGTTTCGGTTTTTGAACTTTTCACTTCTCTAGATCTTAAGAAGAAATGTTATAGCTAAAGTATTCCTTCTTATTCCTCCAAATTTAATTCAAGGCCATAATACTAACGAAAAGGAGTAGAAATAAGTAGGTAGTTCTCCTGCGACAACGGCACGTGGTGGGGCGAAAAGGAGGGGGGAGGTCATTTTACTTAAGAATCTGAAGGAAAAAAAAATTTCAATTTATCGACTAGTGACCAATAAATGGCTGAAAAGGGTAAGAGCCAAAATATCTAGACAGTGGCATCGAAAACAGATGATTTCCTTAAGAAAAAAAACTTTGTGTCTTTATCGGAAGGGGGAGAGGGGAGTGGGTGAATCCCCATTTCTCCCTCCCCCCTGAATATGACCCTGTTTGAGGGAATATTTTAATTTTATTTAATGTGTCAATTTTCTTTAAGTGTGGGTGTAGAGTGGTCTATTATGAAATAATTCCAAGGGTATTGGTAATATGGGTACAAACTTTAAATTACGTGACCATTTTAAGTTCAAACAAATCCAACAATTGATTTATTGTTCACTTTATTAAGAAAAAATCAAAAATTATATCGAAAATATTCAATATGCTAAAAATAATTTATTATACGAGCCCTTTTATTAAAGGAGGATTAGATTTAAAATTTAATTCGCTACATGAATTCTTTTAATCTAAAATAATAATGGAGATGGCAGGTTCATCAAAGGCACCTTTATTGGCTAAATAATGAGAGCCTATCAATTGTAAAGACTTCGTCTTTGAGGCTTTAGGTCTTTCTCACGTGACCGGGGTCAAGGGCAATTCGCCCTTTGACAAAATACGCAAATAATTTCTTACACGAATATAATGGAAACGATAACATAAACATAACTTTGTATATTATGATAAATTTAGTTTTCGATTCGAAATTTTGTGATCAATATTTGTCAAGGTCAAAAAACGAATTAATTAGAATAACAATTCATGCTTATAATTAATAAATCTTTTAGTTCTATTTTGTTAAATTATCAAAAATCGAAAGAGTGATTCGACGCCGATTAAGGATAAACCATATAAAAACCCAACTAAAGTACTATTTATTAGGTAGTTTAACGATTTCTGGATTTCTCCAATGAGCAAGCAGCTAGTAGTTTTTTCAATTTATATTTATTAATTAAGTGCCAGGGCCGATGTTTCGGTCGCATATAGGACCATCCTCAGAGCCAAGTCATTGTGTGGCACTGAGGATGGTCCTATATGCGACCGAAACGTCGGCCCTGGCACATTAATTAATAAATATAAATTGAAAAAACTCCTAGCTGCTTGCTCATTGGAGAAATCCAGAAACCTTTAAGCTACATATTATCAGTTATATTAATACACCACGGTCAAATTTATGCTATTGTATCATTTGGTTAATATTTCAATAGATTTCAATGGCCCTTAAGGGGAATTAAAACTACACATTATTATCAAACTATTTTAATAGAGAGGGAGGTGAAAAAATATTTTTATGAAACTTCATTTTTTAGGGCAAAAATTATTCAAGATTTCAGATCATTATTCAATCATTATGACCAAAGATACCGAAAACTTTAAACAAGTTGTAATTTTATCCAATCCAACTTGAATATTTAGTATTTTCTAAAATATGATTATAATCAAATGAGTTAAAGAGGCGCCCTTGGCCTTGCAAGAGTATTTTACTATTCATTTGTTGCCCGGCTATTTAAATGTATTTGTTTATAAAACTTTCAAACGCCTTTTCTCGAATTGTTGAATTTCGGACTTTGGCCACTATGATTTTCAGCAGGCGATATCATGTTATAAAAATCATATAAAATCATGTTCAATTACCTCAACCATTACAAAGCTTTTATCTTTATTTGATGATCCACCAAAAATTAATAAATATAAAAATGTAAAAGGATTGATGAAATACCTGGGCATGTAATGTAAAGTGGAAGTTGGAAATCAGGAACAAAGGGCATCGTTGGTGGTCGATTGTCGGCTGGCAGCCATTTTGGTTGAGTTTCTTTGTTGTCAGAGGAGCCGGAAGCAAGGAGATGTTAAGGTTTGAAGGCTCCATGGCTGACTGCTGAGCCAGACTGATAGCCGAAGGTGAAGGGGCAAACGGATGCCGCGTTCTGAACAATCAAATCACGTGATATTAGATCTCTAATCTTATTGGTTTAAATATTTAAACAACAGTTGATAAAATTAGAAATCATAAATAAATTAATTATTTCCTTGTATGGTATTAATATTTCTTGTATTAATATAAAATTAAGAACACGATTGCTTAAAAACCAAAGCAGCTAGATCGATGAAATTTGGTATATGCTCCTTACACTAAAATTGTAGATTTCTATCAACTTTTGGAGTAAAAACGTCACTTGGAAGTATTACTTTACCTAACAAGTTTTTTCAGAAATTTCGAAATTTTCAATTTCTTTGTTACATTATGAAATTTCGAAATTTCTGAAAAAAACTTATTAGGTAAAGTACTACTTCCAAGTGACGTATTTACTCCAAAAGTTGATAGAAATCTACAATTTTAGTGTAAGGAGCATATACCAAATTTCATCTGCTTTTTAGCTGCTTTGGTTTTTAACCAATCGTGCTCACACACACACCCATACGTAATTCCAAAAGAATATACGAGAAAGTCTTGGGGAAGTCATTTCCCATATTTTGTCACTTCAAAGATCTAACATAAAAAAAAAAAAATTAGTAGAGTCAACTGATTTTAATAAATATTTTGAACCGAAAATAAGTTCTGTGTCATCTTAAAATAATAGCAATTTAAGCTTATATATAATTTATTAAATAGTTTTAAAAATATATAAGGAAGTATGGATTTTCTTATTTTTTTTTCTAGTGCGTTGTGTTCATGGACCCCACTCACTGTTCGTGTTCGATTGTGAACCCTTGCGATGGAAGTGCACCACCCAAGTCATTCACCTTCGACGGAGTCTACGACACCACTTCCACCACCGAACAAATTTACAACGAAATCTCCTACCCTTTAGTAGAGGTAAATTATTTCTTAAAGATCTTTATCAAATAAAATTAATTTCGTTGACGGAGAGAATTTTTTTTCATAGTTTCTAAGATTTTTATGTAATTCAAAACGTTGAATTATTTTTTTATAGGGAGTCCTAGAAGGTTACAATAGTACAGTATTCGCCTATGGACAAACTGGATGCGGTAAAAGCTTTACAATGCAAGGGGTTCCTCAACCTACTTGTCAAAGAGGGATCATTCCACGTGCCTTTGAACATATCTTTGAAGCAATTGCAGTAGCTGAAGATATGAAATATTTAGTTTTAGCATCTTATTTAGAAATTTATAATGAAGAAATTCGGGACCTACTCGGTTTGGATGTCAAAAGACGTCTTGAACTTAAAGAACATGCTGATAAAGGAGTGTATGTTCAAGGTACGGAATTCAAATGTTGTGCATGATGCGCCTAGAGTGTGGCCTTGAGCTTAGGCAACCAAAATGGTTAGTGACGAAAGGATTGTTTTAATAGTAGCTTTTCCCCTTCAGGTGCATTTATTTTAAAAATATTAGTTTGGTTGACTAAGCTCACAGCTCCACTCTCGAGCACATCAGGCACTTGTGGCGTCAACTGAACATTAGTATATTAATAGATGTTTCATTTTTTTTTAGATCTTTCCCAACATTCTGTACAAAGTGTCGCTGATTGTGAAAGATTAATGGAACGAGGGTGGCGACAAAGAGCGACAGGAGCAACATTAATGAATGCGGATTCATCTCGATCGCATAGTATCTTTAGTATTTGTTTAGAAATGATGCCCGACTCGTTAAATGGTGATAGTGGGAGTGAACATATCCGAAGAGGGAAGCTAAATTTAGTTGATTTAGCAGGAAGTGAACGACAAGCCAAAACAGGTGATTTCTATTATTTGTACTCACAATGATGGATAAATTTTTTCAGAGGTTGTTTTTGGTTCCCAAAAAATTCTCAAAAAAATAAAATTTTAATAATAGGCCTAATAATTAAGATCTGCAAAATGTAAATAAATAATTATAATATGAATTTGGCGCTGAATGCATTATATCTGATAGATCGTAATGAATTTTATGAAATGTCTGTAAAAGAGGTTTTTATGTTGACTGAACCCTAGCCATGAAGATGGTCGCATAGTTGACCGAAACGTCGCTGAGGGTTCTTTAATAAAGAAATAAACATAGCTTCTTGGCCTTTTATTTTTTCTACTAATATGGCAAGTAGAATTTAAAAAATTTTGTAAACTAAAATCTATAATTGTAGACTAAAAGCTGGGGGTCTTAAGAAATCCTATCAGTGAGAATGAACTTGTTTTTTGAAAACTCGAAATATATATTTTTTTTTTTAAATTTTGTTTCCGGTCCCCTTCAGAAAGGCTTATTAAAATATCCAGGCTATACTTGAAAAAACGATAACTAATCAATCAGTCACCTCAAACTACCCTCAAAGATTCAAAATGCGTTATCACAACCTTTTATTGTCAATTTAAGGTGCCACGGGGGAACGATTGAAAGAAGCTACAAAAATAAATTTGTCGCTATCTGCTCTTGGAAATGTGATATCAGCTCTTGTAGATGGCAAAAGTAAACATATCCCGTATCGAGATTCTAAACTTACACGCCTTCTTCAAGTAAGTAAAATTTACTTTAAGAATAAATAATCAAAGTATTTTAATTATTTAAATAAAGAGAAACATATTACTAAGACGGATGCAGCACGTTATACATTTATTTCGTTATTATTTTAGGATTCTTTAGGAGGAAATACCAAGACTTTAATGGTGGCTTGTCTTTCACCGGCTGATAATAATTATGATGAAACGTTAAGCACACTTCGTTATGCAAATAGAGCGAAAAATATTAAAAATAGGCCACGAATTAATGAAGATCCTAAAGACACGATGCTCCGGGAATATCAAGAAGAAATCAATAAACTACGACAATTGCTCAATGCTTCAAATGGCCTTACCGGTAAGATTCTACTATTTGGTATGGAATTATACCTTATATAGACTAAAAATTACTTTTAAGCAGTGGAGACTTTAAGGTTTCGAGAGCCCGAGGCGGGATTTCATAAACAATTTAGTGGGGTTTGAATTTTTTTTTTTTGACATTAATTAAGAATTTTCAGGGGTTTTACTGTTAATATTTTTTAAATTAAAAGCGAATAAAGTTCCGAAGCCTAAAAATTAAGAATTCCAAAAACACTTGGTGTTATGTTTCAAAATCGATAGTTAAAAAGAAATTCAATTAAAAAAGTACAATTAGTACTAGTATCCTTTGACCGATTCTATTCAAAATCCTCGAGAGGCCTACGAAATGGGTACTTAGATCAAGTATAAAATTTGAGTATTCAGAGATTTTTCGTTTATAGAGTTATTTTGTTAATCCATTTTTTTTGATATTTCATGTGAAATTTATTAAATTTATTGTGAATAAGACTAAAATTCAAGCTAATAAGGAAATCCTCTCTTTTAATGGGATTTCTAATAAAATATTAAAAGCAATAAAATTTATTTCATAGAAATTTAGGTAAATATTATGAGTAGAGACCGGATTCCTATGCAATTGCATATTCTATTTGCTAATAGGTACATCACTGAAAACCAATTTTCTATCCGAATCATGCCCCCTTGGAGCTAGGGTTCAAATTCTATATTGCATATTTTTGCATATTTGGCCAATATTGCATAAAGTTGCATATTTAAAGCTTTTTGGATATTTTAAATTTTTTCAGTAAAAGTTCCATTTTATTTTAATTTTTTAATTTTTTTTCTAAAAACAAACAAAAAAAAATTAAACGAAAAAAAAAATTTAAATCCTTTTATTACATTGTAAAAAATAAATAACTATATATTTTTTATTCTTTATATCCTCTTTTAAGAAATAAATTAAGTTTTGCTAGAATTTTCGTTGGATGAATATCAAGTCAGTTGTGTTCATAGTTCGAAGTCAAAT
This sequence comes from Euborellia annulipes, assembly GCA_023213315.1. Lineage (NCBI taxonomy): Eukaryota > Metazoa > Arthropoda > Insecta > Dermaptera > Anisolabididae > Euborellia > Euborellia annulipes. Next base: position 26,473 of record JAKCPI010009725.1, read on the forward strand.
TAATTAAAGAAAAAATGCCAAAACAGGGGTCCTCGTTTGCTTCAAAAATTTCGCAATGGATTGCTCCCTATGAAAAGGATAAAATATTTTACGACTGAAGGTAATGTTGTTTTTTGCAATCCATGCGGAAAAAAATTTCGAGCTATCGGAAGTCGCAAGTTGATCAACACGTCAAAACAGGTATGTCGTTTAATTAGGTTTTTATTTCGGCTAATTTTTCCGGCCTTCATCAGGACAATTGTTGTTGACTCGAGATTAGAGGGGCTCTGGCAACTCCTGACATAACTGTTGGTGCGAACAGCATTAGGGCAAATGTTATGTTTGCCAAGAGCCCCTCTAAGCTCGAGTCAATAACATTTGTCTTGATGAAGCCCGGAAAAATCGACCGAAACGTCGACAATTGTATTAAATAAAGCGAAAAAAGAGAAATAATTTTTCTTTAATTGCTTCCGGCTCCCTTACCTCCTCATTGTTAATTTTAATTGACCCTGTTATGCAATGGTGTGTCAAAGACCAAAAATTCAAAATTGAGTTAAGCACGGAATATTGTTTCAAATGCTTTAATTAATAGTATTTTTTATGAAATATGTCCTAAAAAAATTTTTATTTAATGTTACTTGCACAATTGACAAGAAAAATTATATAGAATCCAATGTAAAAAAAAATTTTATTGTTGATTTTCTCAAAACTCGATGTTTGGTCTTTGACACACCATTGCATAACAGGGTCCAATTATACGTTCAGTTACAAATTAAAAGTTAGTTTCTCAGAAATAGTACGTTTTTTTTATAAAGTGTTTATTTTGTTAAATAATATTTAGTATATATTTTATAGAAAACTATTTTGTTAAATAAATTAACACATTTGACTGTACTGATATTACTGTTTTTTTTTTTGTTTTTTTTTGTTTTTTTAATTAAATTTAGTTTTTATTGCGAGACCAATTTTTTTTTTTTTTATCATTTCCTTCCAAAAATAAAACACCATTAGTTTTACATCAGTAGAAATCATGATTTACCTTTAATTGGAAGCCATTTAGTCAATATTTTTGCCATAAATATATTGCATATTTGGCTGCATATTTTAATACTTTTACTGCATATTATATGGCATATTTAGCGGTTTTTGCTGCATAAAAATCCGGTCTCTAATTATGAGATTTAAACAGGAATTGATCTTCATAGAATATATGATTTTTTCACAATAAATTTAATTTAAACATTGAAAAATGTGGATTGACAAAAAAATAACTCGAAAACAATGAATTTCGGGATGTTCAAATTTTATACTTAAGCTAAGTATTTATTTTGTAGGCGTCTTGAAGAATTTCAATAAAATTGACTTAAGAGTACTAGAACTTTATTGATGGCTTTATTTATTTATTTATTTTTTTTTTTTGAACCATTACCAGTTAAAATTAAGCCAAAAATTACATCTTGCGATTGAGACTATTTTGTCTCACTCCTAAGTGGTTTGACTGCCCAAAGTCTCCAAATTGGTTACGCCACTGTTAATCATAATACAATAGTATATTTCTTTTAAATATAAACGTCGAGGTCTAAATATATTTGGTAAATGAAAAAAATATTCTATTTAATTTTTTAGTAAAGTAATATTTTGATGAAATGATACTTAATTACATCCTTTTGGAAAAGTTTCATATCAAAGTGAATCAATTTCCGCTTTTATTTTATTTATTTTAAAAATGTATATTAATAGAAAATTTAACTATCGAAATTAAACAAATTTTGTTAAGCAATATTTAATTGTCAACTTTTGATAATGATCTTTTTTTTATTCATCGGATAAAAGCACGTTGTATCATGCGATCAGTAAATATGTAAATTTAAGAATGAAGTAAAATAAAAAAAAAATTATAGTATGTATATAAAATAAATTAAAAAATGAATCAATATAAAGAGAAATAATATGGAAATTGATTAGACTGATAAAAAAATTAGAAAAAAATATTTTGTAATTGATGATGAAATAGAATATGGAAAGTAAGGAGCAGATTTTTTTTTTGTCGCGCAGCCTATTTGTTTATTTAAAGAATTTCGTACATTTTCTTTTCTCTAATATGTATTAGACCCAGGGCACAGTGGTAGAGTTCTAGTCTCGTGTGCTAGTGGTCACGGGTTCACATTCCATCCCATGTGACTCATGAGACAATTGAAATTAAATTGGCTACCCATCGATTGAAATAAATAGACCCAAAAAAGACAAACAATTAAAAAAAAAAAAAAAAAAAATTGGAGGAATATCCCTCTAGAATACGAAATTGTTCTTTCTAACACGGACCTGATAAAAAATAAAAGATGATCAAGAAATTATTTGATTAACTACCCATAAATAATAACTAATACTTAAGTGTCTGTCTGTTTATCACTCATTGTGGCTTTCATTTAGAGACAAATTAATGAATTAAAATAAGAATCAATTTAATAGAATGAGCAATTTCCTTAATCGACTGAGATATTATTTTATAAAACGAGTTATTTTCTTTTAGCAGCATGAATGATGTTACAATATTTATTCTCTTTAGGTAAAATTCAAGGTCAAAAAGGGCTAGAAATAATTGATTGCTTTTTGAGAATAAGCCATCTGTTTAGGGTCACGAAAAAAATGAAATCCTTGAAACGTGATTTCACATTAAAAAAAAAAAAAAGACAAACAAAATTAGTAATTACAATTGATCAAGAGATTAATTATTTGTAAGGAAATATATTCGATTTGTATTTCGAAACATTCTCGAAGTAATCGAAGGCTTCTTATTGACATAATAAAAAATTGAATGAAAAAAAGTCGTTTATAAAAACAAATTCCCAATTAATTATATATTCCCCCCCCCCCCTAGGGCCCGAGGTTTTTATGATGGCAGAGAAACGAGAAATCAATAATCAAAAGCTAATTATATGATTGCCAAAAATTGAAGGGCAGCAATGATGTATAAGGGGGGGGGGGACATAGGACGGGGGGATATAATTTTTTAAAAATTCCGTCGTAGGTAACAAAGACTCTGGGCCTTATTTCGATACATCCCTAAGTAAAATATTTACTTAAAAATTTTCCTACAGAATTTTTTATTTCCCTGTTTAAATTAATTAAGGAATTAATTTTGAATTAGACATTTAAAAAAAAAAAATTTCTATTAATCCAAAATTTCTAGTGTTAGTTAGATCTGGTTAGGAGCGGAAGGGGGAGGGGGGGGGAAGTAGAAAGATAAATAATTTTTTTGACCTCCCCCTCAAGGGAAAAACCTTAAATCACAAATCAATAAGTTTTATTGTTTTCAAATCAGAATTATTAGGACTGGTCGAGGAATCCCCGTGACTAATAACATTTCCCAATTCGATCCCTATTTATGTACTGTATGTATAAAATTGTTTTTCTTTAAATTTTAGCAATTAGTGCCAGCCCAGATGAACGAATCCTGGCTGAAGCACGGGAGAAAGTTCGAATGGAATATGAAGCGGAAATGGCCAAACTTCGCGAAGAATATGCAGCTGAACAAAATAGTAAAACGCAACTTCAAGGAGATTTAGAACGCCTCAAAAATGCAGTACAATAACCAACTAACCATTCTCAGCGATTCCAATAATAATACCAATAACAATAGGGTAATAATAATTTATATAAAATTTACTGAATTCTGAATATACTGAAACCCGGGATCCGTTCTTCCCAAAAAATAAAATTTATTTATTGAAATTTTTTAAAAATATAGAATAGAAATATTTATGAAGACCTGAAGTCATTAGCGTAACTAGGTGGGAACGAAGGGGGGCGTTCGCCCCCCTCGCCCCAGGAGCTTCAAGCCTTTGGCACCCTTCGATACCGACATAGGCGCCCTAGGGCATATAAGATATAGCTCAGGGAAGGTGATTTTATCATATTCTTTCGAGAGATTGTCTACAAAATTGATAGTTTTCTTTAAAATTATATTATAACTTGAAAAACGGTGTCCAGTTAAGCTTCGCCCCCCCTGCGCTCAAAGGCTAGATACGCCGCTGCCTGAAGTAAATTATGATCTAAGTGCCTGTGAGATAATGATGTTTTTTCCTCGAGAACAACTTTTTAAATTATAAATATTAATACTTCATATTAAAAAGAATCATTTAAATTAAGCCAAAATACAAATTCTACCACGGATATCTTTGTTAAATCTCATTCCATTTTAGAGTACTTTCTCTTACCTATGTATATATGTAATATATATATAGAGAGAAAGTATTGATTCATTGTCAAAAATTCGATGTCGAGATTTTGATGGATCTTCACGTTTTAGGAGGTCCCCTGAATCCAAAAAGTGGTTTCGCGACATGGTCTGTCTGTGTGTGTGTGTGTGTGTGTGTGGGTGGGTGGGTGGGTGGGTGGGGTGGGTGGTGGGTGTGTTCAATTTTAAGCATGAAGGAATTGAGCTGCGAGGTTGAAATTCTATATTTAAGTTAAACACTCTCGGGACCAGAAAAATAAGCTTTGGTACTCAAAATCGGCCAAAGATTACTAAGTACTTTACTGATGTAATTTTTCAGTTTTTTTCGATTTTCTCAAAATTTGCTCCAACGATTTTTTTTAAAATTCAAAAATCAATTATTTTTTAGATTGCTCTTTAAAATGTATATTCTCATTTTGCGATTGAAATCTTCTGAAGACCACTTTACTCTTGTATTTCATAGGAAAGATAGTAGAAATGGTTGCCATGGTAACAAAATATAAATATTTTCCCATACTTATAAATTTTACATCTGAATTCAAATGCTTCCGTACTGTCGGAAACTAAATATATGTCGACACAAAAATCTGGTGTGACAAGCACAGTACACAACTTTCGATTACCGAGGTAAGAGAGAGTTGTGTGCTGTGCGCCAGTACACCAGATTTTTAAAATGAAAACAGATCAATATCCACAGTATCAATTGCAAATAGTAATCTAAGTACCACAGGGTTACAAGGGCGGATACAAGAGGGGTAAAAGGGGGTAATTACCCCCCCCCCCCCCGAGGTTTGAAAAAATACCTTTTTTCGCAAAAAAATTTATTTTTAATGTAAAATTTTAAAAATTAATACTTAAAAATTTGATTTGTATTTATATTTTGGCAAACAAGTACAATATGCGCTTTTAAATTACCGAAATTAAGAAAAAATAGTGTGCTGTGCGACGAGTCAAACCAGATTACCCCCCCCCCCCCCGAGAAACACCCCTGGATCCGCCCTTGCAGGGTTATCATAATAATCTAAGTGCCAAAAATGATTTTATAATAAAGGAGGGTTTGTTTTGAATTATTAAACAAATGTATTGGACTGCTTTTTCTATGCTTATTAAGAGCCATTGACCTATGGCTCAGAGATAGAGCATTGACTTTTGATAACAGAGGTCAAGAGTTCGCAGCCCGTCCCAGGCGACAAAATTTATTTCAAATGATTTGGATACCAATCAATTGAAATAAATACTGACTCCCGATGCAGAAAAAAACCTTAAACGAATTTAAAAAAATATATTAAGAGGTTATTATTGGTAAAAACAACAGTAAATTTTAAAGGCTCAAGAGTGCGGAATAGTTTTAAGCCTATACTATCTATGTTTGTTAGGTAGGCTAATAAATTAAACTAATAAATTCAGTATAGTTTAAACATTTTTTATTTTCAGATATCCGCACAAAGAAAAAAATACATATATACGCTGTTTGCGCGTACATGGCACTTAGATCATAATTTACAATTTGCTGCAGGGCACATACAGCTCACGCATTTTGATGGCAAGTCTGATCTACTACACACAGGTTTGGGACTTAGATCAGAATATACTTCAAGTGGCTTGGCTCATACATCATAATACCGGTTATAGCTCGAAAATAAAAAAATGGCACATAGATCAAAATTTACTTCAGGTCCTCATATATAGAAATATATATTTTTTTCGGAGGAGTAGACAAATTTTATACACAGTTAGTAGGTGAACTACTCCAATATTAATAATTTGTGTAGATATTGTAATAAGTTATTTTTAAAAATTAATATAATATATTTGTTTCACTATAACAATAATGATATTTTTTTAGAATGGCACTCTAATCAAGAGCGCATCTCCAAATGAATTAATTGTAAAAGAAGCGCTTAAAAAGTGAGTTTTTTATTTTTCCTAATTCAAAAAAAATATAATTTACCAATCAACGCGATTATTCATTTAGTAAGAACAATGTAGCTGCTATCAATGTAGCACAACAAGAAGTCCTTCTTCGCCTGCAACGATTACAGAAGAGTATGGTTGGAGGCGAACGAGCAAATGACCGAGAACTTAAAGAGAAAAGACTTCGGAAGAAGAGAGCCTCGGAACGAAGGTTACATGCTTTAGCGCAAGTGTTGAGCAAAGTTGATGATGAGGAAGGAGTTGTCTTACAAGTAAGGAATTTTTTTTTTTTTTTTTTATTTAGTAATTTGCTTATTCATATTTTTATTGCTGAATTTTAGGTTTATGATGATATCCAACAAGAATTAGGATTGAAGACAGATGCTCTAAGAAAAAATAGAATGAAGGTAAGGACAAACTTTAAATTACCGACTAAACACTACACACTAAAAATAGTGTGCTGTGCGACGAGTCCCACCAGATTATTCCCCCCCCCCCCCCGAGAAACACCTCTGGATCCGCCCTTGGTTGCAATTGTTATGTGAGTAGCTTTACAATTTTCAAATTTTAAATAAAAAAAAAAATAGATTTAATCACTATGGTACAGTTTGAAATTTTTCAATAAAAATTTTTTTACTTGAGAAAACAAAAAATAAAAATTTTTTCTAAAATTTTTAAACTAATAAATTTCAGTAAGTGGGTAAAAATGAGAAATGCAGCTAAGGTTATTTCTTTATTTGGTTAATTCACACAGCTGACGTTTCGGTTCCGTGTGTGAACCATCTTCAGAGTTGGCGAAAAGTCATTATGAAAGTGTCATAGTGGATTTTATACATTGTTGAAAAATTCTTATATAATAAATAAGAATTTTTATATAATAAATATATAAGGATTTTTCAACAATGTATAAAATCCACTATGACACTTTCATAATGACTTTTCGCCAGCTCTGAAGATGGTTCAAATACGGAACCGAAACGTCAGCTGTGTAAATTAACCAAATAAATCTATTTTAAATTTAAATTTAACCAAATAAAGAAATAACCTTAGCTGCATTTCTCATTTTTACCCACTTATTAATATAACAACTCAGATATAAATTGTTTATTCAATAAATTTCAGCTTGATATATTGAAAACAAAGGGAGTTATGATTTAATTTCTAAAAAATATCACTTCAACTAGGAGTCGCGGAAAGGCTTCCGAAGCTAATTTTTTCCAACTTTAAGATTTTTTTCTCAAGAAATTAGGAATATTGTATTAATAATATAATTTTGAATTCTTACTAACGATGGTAAAAGCAACAAATAAAAAAAATATCATCCAAATCTGAGATGGTGGGTTAGATGATGATTTGACATGGAATGGCTCACTAATAATGTTTAAAAAAGCTAAAAAAATAAAAAAAATAAAAAATAAAAATTGAAAACAACTTTAAAGCTTAGAAAGAGCAAGCGCCTTTTAGCTATGCAACCAACACCCAGATGGAAGGAGGCTAAATACAGGCAAAATTTTTCAAATGTCCTTAATTAATTAATCAATCTTATCAAAAAATATTTAAAATAAATAAATTAAGATATTGACATTTGCCAATATCTCTAACTTCTCGGTCACGGGGGGGGAGGGGGAGGGAGTGAGATATATATTTATATATCACGTCATTAAATAATTGTTTCAAAATTATTTCCAGGTAAAAGCTTTAGAAAGAGAGATTTCAGATCTTCAAAGCGAATTTGAAAATGAAAGAACTGATTATTTAGAAACAATACGTAAACAAGATCGCCAAATTAAACTTTTACATCAAATTTCAGAAAAAATAACACCAACCCTCAAACGAGAGTGTAATTACAGGTATGCTATTTAAAAAAAAAAAATTGAACTTCATTTTATGAATAATTTATTTTGTGACTTTTTTATTTTCAGCAATTTAGAGCGAATTAAATCGGATTGCGTTTGGTTGGATGATGAGAATCGGTGGCAACTTCCAGAAATGTTTATTTCACGAACAAAACTGCCCCCAGCAGGTGAGTTATTAATATAATTTGCATATTAAGCAGAAACAAGCTTGGAAATAGAATCATTTTCAAGCCGGCAGAAGGAAATACAATAATTTGATAAATTTTATAAAAAATTTTGGAAATTCTTTTAAACTACTCACCAAATGTAGAAATTCTGGAACGCAGCGACGAGTAACTGGTCTGCTTGGGTTGGTCAAGATCCAAGTGGTGACTGGTAGAGTACTTGAGTCAAATCGAGCAGACTCCAAACTGCAAAACAAGAAAGAGAATTAGAAAAAATGTTTAATATAGCTAACATTTGAAATAAAATTTTCTAGATATTATCATAAGCTCTATCTATTTGACACAGAAGGGATCAAAATCTACTTTTTTTTTAATAAGTTGAATTCAAAATCATCGGACCGTTTTTATGTCTGTTTAAAAGTTAAATTAGAAAGCCATCAAGAAATTGGATACGGAAGACCATTTATTAAAAAAAGCAGATTTTCAAAAAATTTTATTTTTGAGTCTCTTTTACTGGACGTGACAACAAATTTTGATTATATTTTTTCTTCATTATGGAGACAAGTAGAAACAATTGACATAAAAAGTAATTTCATTTCGGATAATTCGATTGGCTGGATTTAGGAGGAATTCAGCCCGGGGGGAGAGTTCCAGCACAGACAGCTCCTGGACGCCTGGAAGGCTCCAGTGTTGACAACGCTAATCAGAACGATATTTTATTTTGCGACGCCAATGATGCTGATGTCGAATCGGACGCTGATGATGATGCTTTTAAAAAGGTCCGAAAAGGCACATGGCTCGGATTTTTATTTTTCTTTGAGTGTTTTATATTTAGTATAAGATTTCTTTGAAGGATGCACTTTAAAAGAGTGTTTGCATTTTATTATAGGCCTAACTATTCTGCAGTGCTTTTTAAAGGCAATATATAATATGTCTGAAAGATATCTAAGAAATTGGTCCTTGTAAATTGTAAATCGACCTTAAAACAATGGAGTTAGAATCAAATTTATAATAAATCTGATTAAGTCGTAGGAAGAGAGGATGTCAGCCATACAAGAGAACCTCTATTAAATGAAAATCTCAATCCAAAAGACGTTTCTGCTTTAATTTTATAATGCCATCATCAGTTCTTATGAGAATACTGGCAATCTCAAAGTATACACCATTGAGATGCATATAGAGTTGTTATGTAAAAACAAAAACACAATATGTACAGTGGGCGCCACAAGTGCCTGATCTGTCCGAGAGTGGAGCCTTGAGCTTAGTCGACTAAACCAATATTTTTAAAATAAATAAATCATCTTTTTTTAATGCAACTGAAGGGTAAAAGCTACTTTTATGACAACACTTCCGAAAGTTAAGCATTTTAGTTGCTTAAGCTCAAACTTTCTAGTAGATCAGGCTCTTGTGGCGCCACTATGACTTATGCTCATCAGCTTATATGGCGAAGTCTCAAATGTATTAATATATCAATGGATTATATAATTAAAGCCGAAACGTCTTCTTGAGGTTTTCATTTGATAGTGGCTCTCCAGTTTGGCTGACATCCTCTCTTCCTATGTATTAATCTAATCATCATTCAATCTCTCATCGACATCGGTATAATAAATCAGATCAAAATTGTGCAAGAATAAATTGTGGAAAAATTAGGACTTTCAAGAAGTCAAAAGAAAAAGTTTAGTTAGAAATTAGAAGCCGAAATTTTTATTCACGGCGGTGTGATTCAGATGAGAATCAAAATGAAATTATTATTAGTTAATTTTTGGGACCACTAGATAGAAAATTGCCCAGTGTTGAGATATTTTCGCAAATTTAACCACACCAGCTTTCGCTATTTCTTTACAAGTTTTTACCTTGACTTTAGGTGTGTAAATCTCGAAAAGTCACATTGATATATTTATACCTTACTAGTAAAAAGTCAATTAATGATTTTTTTTTTTTTTTTTGAGTTTCAGTTTCAAAAGGGCCAATTTCCTGTAAAATGTATACATTCAAAAACACTTAGCGCTGATCACACAAACAATTGACAATTTATACAATTATGCAATCGTTGTACTTTTTATAAGTAGTTTGGTTAATGGAGCAAGCGTGTGTGATATGTGTGCTGCACGTGCACTCTTTAGGGCCCCTGCTGCTTCCAGTCACTGCGGGGGACGATCACAGCACCCTAACGCCACCCCGTCAGGGCAGTCAACACAGCGGTTCCAGTAACAAATCCAGCAAATCCAGTTCCTCAAGACATTCAAGCGACAGGCTCAGTTCGCCTGAAGGAGAGAGTATTTTACAGGTAACCTCTCACTTGCGCACGGTACAAACTCTTGCTTTCATTTATGTTTGAGCATGTATGCCTTTACATTTACAATATGATCGGATCTAAGGAAGTGAAAATTTTTAAAAATATACAATGGCTTGAAGTACTATTCTTAAAGATAGATGACCAATGTAACATATTTGTCTTGTATGGGATTAATTTTGATTGTTATATAGTATATTTAATAATTAATGTCAATCAATGACAAGAAAAAAATTTCTTTTATTTTATTAAATATCTACACTCTTAAAACAGACCAAGAAAAAATATATTTTTCTGTGAAAAACAAATATTAAATGATATCAGAAACATTGCTATTATACAACAGTAGTGAAGATATTCAAGACAGCCAAAAGCAATAAAAATCTTTAGCTTTATTTCATACGTTTGTCGACGTTTCGGCCGATATTCCGGCCTTCATCGGGACAAAGAGCTGTTTGCCTCTAGCTCATGCCAACTCCTGACAATGTGTTTGTGCGAACATTCGTTGAATGTCATGACTTCTGGTTCACTATTGAAGCCTCTATGAGCTTGAGGCAAACAGCTCTTTGTCCTGATGAAGGCCGGAAAATCGGCCGAAACGTCGACAAACGTATGAAATAAAGCTAAAGATAGATATAATTTTCTTTATTGCTTTTGGCTGCCTTGAATATCCTCACTACTCATTATACATTCAGCCATTCCTCCTGAAATTGCTATTATATCTAGATTAAATGTATATGAATGAGATAAATTGATGTTTTTTGGCTGTGGAGATTTACTCAGGATTCGCAGGGACTTTGCAGCCAGGAGATTAAATAAAAAAATCTTTTATTTAATTTTTATTTGCCGATGTTTCGGTCGCCAATCACGACCATCACAGGGCAAGTATTTGTCAATTATACACGAGATAAGATCGTGCGAATAAAAGATTTTTTTATTTAATCTCCTGGCTGCAAAGTTCCTGCGAATCCTGAGTATATGAATGAGTTTTTAAAAATTTCAAGTGAATGCCTAATAGTATTGAGACTAAAACCCGGTAGTTAGGCAGCCCAAATGGCACACGCTTACTAAACTTTTTTTTCTGATTAAAAGATTGAGATATTTCGATATATCGTGAAATTTATATTAAAAAGAAATTTGAAAAAGGCATTTCTCACACAAATAAGCTGCCATTTGGGCTGCCTAACTAACGGGCTTTAGTCTCAATATTATTGCAATAGATGGTAGGCCTACATGTATATTGGATATATGCACTGGCACAAATTAATTCCTCCCCTAATACATCACATATATAATATGAGATATATTAGTAAAAAATGGTGGAATTGTCAATGATCTTAAGAAAGAGTTCATTCTTTAGATCCGATTAAATTTGTTAATAATATTATAGTCATAGTTTTATTAATTGATTGACATTTATTTATTTACTGAATTTTTTCTGTACAGCGCTTACAACGCAGTGAACAAGAGAATCTTGCTGGCAATTATTTCAAACCTAAACGGGCTGTTGAACTTTTGAATAAAGCTCGAGAGGATGCAAGCAAAGCATTTAGTACGTGGAAGGGTAAATATATAATATAATGATGGTTTGTGCTTGGGGCTGTTCTAGTTTTTTTTTCTTTTGGTGTGAGCATTTTTCATATTAGAAATAAAAATTCCAAATTGTTATTATTTTTCTGTTTCTTTATATATACGCCTATATATTAATTAGTCAAAAATTTGAAAAAAAAATCAATATTTTTTATTGTCTTTGTGATTAGAGGCAATTTAGATATGAACTCTCTATCAGTGGCGTAGCGAGGGGGGGAGCAAGGGGGGTCATCATGCCCCGGGCGCTATTCACAAAGGGGCGCCAAATGGTCCGCCAAACAAAAAATTGCTGGAAAATTTTTATTATTATTGATGGAGAAAATGGCAGCTTAATTTGATAAGGATATCGAATAGCAGCCAGGAAAAATCAAATCAGACAAAAACTAGATCAATTTTTATCAGATTTATTTATTTATTAGATCATAGGTCCTGAGGAAGGGCACGACTGGCGTCCGAAACGTCGACGATCAAATAAAAATTGATCTAGTTTTTGTCTGATTTGATTTTTCCTGGCTGCTATTCGCTATCCTTATTTATTATTATTTATTTTACTTTATTTATTTATTAATTTGCGAGTATATTTTATTTTTACATATAATATTACATGGTTTTTGAATGGGGGGGGGGGGGGCGCTAAAATGATATTGTGTCCCGGGCGCGAGTTAAGCTCACTACGCCACTGCTCTCTATTCTATTTTATTGTTAAAAAAACGGCGGATAATTATACATCAACCCAATATATTTTAAGTTAATTGAATAAAAAATATAAATGTAGAAATATTTTGAGTATAATTTTTTGTTTGAATCCGGAGAAATGAAAATCAGCGATTTCTTTGATTACTTCAACATTTTTATTTTATTAAAAAAATATTTCAGCTCTGCTCGCAATATGATAATCGTAAAGCGCATCAAAATATTTGTTTAATAAAAATGTAAAAGTGATCAAAGGAATGAATGGGTGGTTTTCATAATATCAAAAAATCATTAGGAAAATATATTTAAAGTTTGCTATGTATTAATATTTAAATAAAATAAATAATAAGGGAAAAATTGAAAATTCCATCCTTTCACTTTCCTTGCATGGCTATTAGTTTCAAAAAGAATTTGGATCTTTTATTGTCTGTTGAGTTTCCAACCAAAAGTTTTCTTTAAATAGGCCTATAATCAGACATGGAAAATGCGGAGGTTAGATATCCAATTTTTCCCCAATGTATATTTTTTTTTAAAAATGCTTCACTTTGCTTATTTCTTTAAAATGGAATTATGTTTATTAAAATAATGAATTTTTTTTTATAGACTATGCAACAAAACATAAGGGTAGTAGCAGTATTGCGCTAAATAATGTCCTGAACGCATCCCTTTCTCATAATGGTCTTCATTCTTCATTAAATGGACTGAATAATTTAAATAGCTCAACTGGAAGCAATGGAACTTTTTTGAATCATAGTTGGCATAGCGCGGGACAAAATAATAATAATGGAATTATAAATAATAATCTTTCGAGCAGTAGCGAATGGAATGGTAAGTAAGATTAAATTGAACTATCTCAGGAATAAGAATAGTATAAAATTTCTTAACCATTAATGCGGTGACAAAAGACTCAACTGCTTAGGTAGATTTTGAGGAAAAATTGATAATAATACTTTTCTATAAATCATGGTAAAATTAATTGGCATAAAATATCTACTTCCATGAGTAATTGCAAAAAAAATATGAAGCAATGATACCTTAACTTGGAGAATATCCTGTCATCGAGTTTCTCAAGGTGAATAGTAGAGGCCTACTAGCATTAATATCATTATTAGTATTGCTTTTTATGATGATACCGATGTTGACAAATTTTTTCTATATGATTCTTGAAATTGATGAAACGAAAGTCTGTAGAAAATGAAAACATATAAAATCGTTAATAAATTTTTCTTTTAATACGGGTCTTAGACGGGGGGCGGGGGGTAGGTATTAAAAAGTAGGATATTCATAAATGAAAATCCTAATCAAGAATAGCAAGTAATTTAAGATTTTTCCCGACTAGGAGAGATGAAAATTTTAACAAAGCAAATATGTGTGTAATTAAATTCCTCAAAGAATTGAAGATTCATTCAAAATGGTTAAATAAAGTTTTCCAGAAGCTCCACTAATATGAGAATTTTGATTTATTTAGTAGAACAACCTATTTGGTCCTCTCACCACCCATGGATAATTATAATCTCTCTTTTTCATTGATATAATCAGGGAAGGACAAGATCGCGATCCTTTTGGATTTAAATCTAGGATTTTCGAATCTGGATCGAAATCCTTTTTTTGGAGAGGTTCTTGGATCTGGGAAGCGATCCAAATGGAAAGGGGGGTGGGTTTAAGCATTTGGTTCGGAATAATCAAAATCTCTATAGATACTTTGCACTCTGAATCAAAAATTAGCAATCCTGGATTTTTGAGATCTTTTCAAAGGATGGCCAATCCTTTCCTATCCAAATATATCTTTCGTCTAAAAGCCTAAAAGAGTGCAAATTTTGGAAGAAGAAATAGATTCGGCAATTTTATAAGAATCTGGATCGGATCGCTCGCTAATCGTTTTGCAGCAGCCGTATCGGATTAGTAGATCGGCCGAACTGCCCAGATCTGCTGATCAGATCGCTAATCCTTTTTAAAGGATTTTGCCCAACACTGGATATAAATGTGTATTTAAGAAATAGATGGTCAATGTGGCTTTTGGCGTTTGTAATCTTCGAAACAATATTGTAATCATAAAATGAAAGAAAATTCACTCTGGTAATTTAAGTTTTAAAATAGTAAAATATTCAAACTTAATAATAAATATTTACAATTTGTCCAGGAAATAGCTTCAACAGCGTCTCTCCTGAATTTGGAAGTAGTCTTCGTCGACCTCTTCGGCTTGATGCTCTACCAGCTCTTGATCGAAAAGTCCGACGAAATATCGTCCGTCCAGAACTTAACACTCTCGATATCATTTGAAAGAATATCTGTAATATAAAAAAATATATGTAATTAATTAAATTGTACAAAAATATTATTTTAATATTAGGGAAAGAAATAAAGCTATTTATTATATTTTATAAATAAAAAAAAAATATAGGCCTATATATATATTTTCAAATGTGTGTTAATATTATATTAATTAATCTGTGATAAAAATTTGAAAATTCATCAATTATTAAAAAAGAAAAAAAAATATTTCTATTTGGTTCTATATTCAAATCTTTATTTTCATATATATATGTAAAAATTTAGTAAATAGTTGAAAAAGTTATAAACATTTGTATAATAAGTGCAATAAAATTTTCCATAATCTTATTTATAGATTTTTCTATTTTGTATAGTTATATGTAAGGAAAAGTTCCAAATTAGAAATTAAGTTTCAAGCCACCACCATCTATCCTCTTTTTGACCACAAAACAAGACTAGATATTTAAGGAGAGAAATATAAAAATATATAGGTATGTAGAATCTTGTTTGATATTGTGGGGCTTCTTTACACTAGGACCTTATAGAATAGTAGAATTCCGAATTAAATTTTAGTAATGGCTAAAGTTAATAGGTCGGCTTTTAACAGCACTTACCATTTTAGAACTCATCGTGTCAATTGTTTTCTATTATTTATTTCATCCAAAGGCATGAGCTTAAATATATTTTATAGATGAATAAACTATAATTAATGAAAACAATATTATAATCACAATAAAAGAAATCTTTTATGATATCGTGGAAATTAAATGACTTTTTAGAAGTTTTCAAAGAGTATTCAAAAATCCAAAGAATAATAAAAAAATTGATCTAAAATCGATGAGTGAGGAAATAGTTGTTAATTAATTATATAAACTTTTTTTGAGAAAAATATTAATTTTTTAAAATTAAATTTTTCATTTATATTAGAGTAAGTTTATTATCTTTATATATATATTTTTATTTATTTTTGAATTTGAAAAAGTGCCTTTGTCTTGGAAACTGAAAGTAAAGAAATTAGTTTCCTTTTTATCCGCTAGATGGCAAGACATTTGCAAACATGGATATATTTTGCTGATGTTTTTATTATTAACCTTTAAATTTATGAAATTTTTTTACCCCCGGTTCTAATTAATCGTTATCTAAAATATTTATTAATCATTATTTATATCTATTAAATCCCTGAAGATTATTATTTTTTTAAATATATATAAATACATGTATATGAATATTATTTCAATTCTATTTATTTACATGCAGTGTGCTCATTGTAATGTATGCCTAACATAATAAAATAAATTTTATCTTTTTTATTAAGAAATGGCTTATGATTTTAAAAAAGAAGAGGACGTCAAAGATTATATTGAAAATTTAGGAATTGAATACCGATTTGGATGTTATCAAGAAAAAAATCCCGAAGGTATAAATTTTCAATTTTTAGGTTATATTTATTATTATGAATTTTTCAAAATTATGTATTTTTATTTCAAGTTTGTCACCTTTTGGGCGATTATTTGGAGGCGATAAAAAAGGATTTCGAAAAAGCAGGAAAAATTTATAAGACAAATTGCGATGACTATAATTTTGCCAAAAGCTGTTATAAATATGGAAATTACACCCTAATTGGTAAAGGTTGCTACAAAGAAGATCATGATACAGTAGGTTAAATAAAAAGAATTTAGTATTTAAGAGGCAGTATGATTTTAGCCAATTAATATTTATTATTTATAATACAAAATATTTATATATATAAAGGTCCTTAGTATTTGAACAGAAATCAAGAAAATTACATAAGTATATTTTGATTATAATTAATTTATCATATTTGCACAGATTCTCTCTAAACTATCACCCCAAAATAAATTTGTTCTTATTCTAAACACGAGACTAATTGGCATATAAACTTTGAAAAGGACAATTTAAAATAATATGAAAGAGGGAGCAGGCAGCCAGGTAAAAAACTGTCTGCTTCCTTAGTTATGGTTGAAATACAACAGCCACTTTACAAATTGTCATAATATGAAAGAATATTATTGGCTGAAATCAATCTTTCTGGCTATAGCTTCCCAAATACTATCATTACATTATCATAAATCTTCATTAGAATTGAGTATATTTCGATGGCCATTAAAAAATAACTTTGCTATTGATATTAGTAAAACTTTATGGGAGTGAAGACTACCTACATTTATAAGTTTGATTGCGTTAACAAACGGACTGCCAGACAATAAACTTGAGAATTATAAAATTATCTGGAGAAACCTCGGTATATGAAAGAAAAACTTTCAGAAATATCGTTCCAGTGACGGTCAACGATCAGTGAAACAAGTCTCTAAAATAAAGCTGAATCTCCTCAAGCACGTAATAATATAAATTCGTAATAGAGATTAAAATAAGAGTATAACAGTTAAACTACTAAAATTATTTTGGGAAGAGGGGATCACCAACGAAATACAGCTAATCAAGAAAGAAACCACTATCTTGAACGAACAGGAATTTTTTTTAACTATGCGTCAAGATTCCAGAACAAAAACTATTTCCAGATTTAATTGCGGAAGATAAGAAGTTTAGAAAAAAAATAAAATAATAGAGATGGCATTCTGTAAAGATGCGGTATATCGTTCAACGAATCACGAATTATGTGTTTTCTGAAGAAAGCGAAATTATATTGAATCAGTTTATTAGAATTATTAATTTATATAGACTATATACAATAGTATAATTTGTCTAAAAATTTATTCCTTTCTCATATTGAAAAAAATTTGTTTTTCTTTTCAGGCCTATCGATATTACTTAAAAGGATGTGATCTTGGATATTCTGATGCCTGCCTAAATTCCGGCCTTATGTGCGTTACTAAAGGCAATTCAATAAAACTTCAAAAGGATTATGCTAAAGTATATATTATTAATTAATTATTAAAAATTAGTAGAAGGATAATAAAAAGAGAGAGCAGCTAGTTTTTGTTTTCTTTTATTAAACCCTCATTGCTGACGTTTCGGTCCTGTCATAAACTAAACCCGATAGAACAGTCACAGAATTTTACTCACAGACTTTATCATTGTAAAATATCTCACCTACTTATATATATATATTGTTATAAAATTGACCAACAATGTCAAATACAGGTGAAATATGGAAATCGAAATTTATAATGACAACCCTAATGCTCAGAGGATGGTCCTAAACAGGACCGAAACGTCAGCAATGAGGGTTTAATAAAAGAAAACAAAAACTAGCTGCTCTCTCTTTTTATTATCCTACTACTCCATCAACTAACCAGCTATATTAAAAAAACCTCCAATATTAAATATATTAAAAATTATCTTGTTAGGATAAAAGAAACAGGGTGGAAGGATTAGCTCGTTAGCTAGAAATGACGCAGGAGGAGGATAGGAAATAGGAGATAGAGATAGGAATTAATGTAATTTCACGGGGTGCCAGAGGCCGGTTGGGTTTGAGGTGTGGGTCTCCGTTCACGGAAGCACCTCAGGTAAATAACAGGGAACTCAGTAGGAATTTCAAATAATAATAATATATACAGTATATATATCTGAGTCAAATCCAGTGTGCCAATTTCAGAAAAATTTCACACCAGACTATCTCCAATTTTGCTAAAACTTAAGACAAAGTTTCATACAAATCTGAAACTAAATTGTGCAAAATTTGTATTAGGGGCTTATATCAACGAAAGTAAGATATAAAGTAATAACGAAAGTAAGATTTACTCTTTCTAATGCTGCAAAAAGCAAGAAATGGATTTAATTTTGAGATACATGAGTTTAAAAATGGGTTATTTTTGCTCCGCAAACGTTCGCATTCCATGTTTAGGTGATGATATCAAAATTATTTTTATTTATAACTTAGCAGCTCTGTTGGCAGCTGGCAAGTTGGAGCTTTTTAGTTGAATTAAATTATGATTATAGAGGTCTGAAATTTGAATAACACTTTTCGAGATTAAAACTTGTTTTATTGTTTATACTATCTGGGCATGTTTAGATCTCTTTAAAATAAAATCAGATTTATTGACAGGTGTAGTGGTACATTTTGATAAGCAAAAAAAGTTGAGCTACTAACTAACTAAAAATATTTCAAGTCAAAGTTGTTATTTTGTTCTGAATAAAAAAACTTTGTGCAAATTTTTAGCATAAAAGAACGTCGGGCGTGAACTTTTTCTAAAATTGGCACATTTGTTTGAGTTTTCTCATATATGTATTGACTAGTTACTTTATAATGTCAGAACGGAAAAATTGACATTTTATTTAATTATACGAATATATGAACTAATAATATTTGGGGCTAATAGGTCTAAAGGAAAGAATTTATATTTCTAAAATATCAAAAACCTGGGATAAACTTTAAAACTTAATTGTTTTATTGTTTACTCACTGGGTAATTCATGATGATTCAATGATCCATTGCTGGGCGAACATATATATATATATATATATATAAGTTGAATATTTATTAATATGTGCGATGCTGTCCACATTAAGTATATTCGGCACTTCCATAAGTACATCTCTGTCGGTCAGATAATCGATAGAAGAAGATTTACGAATCTGGAAAATAAAAAAAGAATGTATATATATATATATATATATAGATGGTTGGTTGTGTATAATTTTCAAATGCTGCCCGCTGCTTATATATTGAAACAGCTTAATTTTTCCTAAAATCCTTATATTTAGTAACTTTTTAAAGTTTAATACATCTGCTGAGTCAATATTTTACTTTTATTATTTAAAACTGAAAGTTTTAATTTGACATTTTATATTTTTCAGGGATTAGAACTTTTAAACAAAGGCTGTGACGCAAAAAATTCCTTTTGCTGTTATTACATTAGTGGAATGTTTATATCTGGAATCAAGGAAGCGAATATTGAAAAAGATATGACCAAAGCTTTCAATTATTCTGTTCGAGCCTGTGAAATGGGAAATATGTACGCCTGCGCGAATCTTAGTCAAATGTATAGAAAAGGAGAAGGTGTAACTAAAGATGAAAAGTTAGCTGAAAAATATAAAAAACGAGCAATAGAAATTCAAGAAGAAATGAAAAATCAAAAGCAGTTAACTTTCCAGGAGGGAATTAAACCTGTGTGAATAAAATTTCTTCTAGTAGTAGAGAATTATTTGAACATTTTTTTGATTTATTTATAATTTAAAAAAAAAAATTGTCTGATAAAAATTAAATAAAAATGTGAATTGAATGCAGTGATTGATTTTAAAATAATGCTCCTTGTTAGGCCTTAGTCAGAATAGAACCGAATGCCAGGAGTCTGTCTGAATTAAAAACAAATCAGAAAATAAAATACTTTTATATATACTTTTTTAAATGTTAGAAAAAGTATATATAAAAGTATTTTATTTTTTGATTTGTTTTTAATTCATTCATCTAATTATTATAAATCTAAGAATAAATTGATTGCAATGAAACTGGACGAGCTTAATAATTCTACTGTGTATATGGGGCATTCTACAAAAATGGGTTAACTTCGCGTAATTGCAAATAATTCAGTGAATACCAAGCATATTGACTTTTTATAAACATCAGTTAATAGAAAAAGTTAATAATTTGGGGCACACATGATAAATATTGAAATTTAAAAAAAATTTAATGAAAATATTCGGCTTTTTACCCCAAAAGTCATTCCCTTGGGATGTACCGCGGTTAAAAAGTGAACATTTAAATGCAAATTTATTTCAAACTATTAGGTTTATATCATGATTATCTATATCGATATAATCTAAGATACTTTTTTTAAGTGTTGTTAAGTAATAAATTTTGATTTTAAATAAATTTACATTATTTTTTTCTATTTCAAAGTCGCCTACCCCGATCTGAGCGTCAGTCCCTTGGCTTATGTTAAATTTGAAAAATATCTGATATTATTATTATTATATATATATATATATAATATTTATACATATGTTTTATATAAGTATAGGGTTTGCCATTGGCGTTATCCATCTTTTATATATATTTTTGTGTCGAAAATAATTATTTCAACAATATACTGGATTTGCTGTCCCTTCATTGAAATATAATATATATAAAAGAAAAAAATTTGGTGTTACTGGTCGTACATCAAACACCTTCGGTATTCGAAAGTTGTGTTCTGTGCTTGTCGACATATATTTAGGGGTTTCCGATAGTACAGTACATTTGAATTCAAGATGTAAAATTTATAAACATGGGAGAATATTTATATTTTGTTACCATGCCAACCATTTCTCCTATCCTTCCAATGAAGTATGAGTAAAGTGGTCTTCAAAAGACAGGGCCGGATCTAGGGGGGGATCAGTGGGTGCATGCGCCTCGGGCGGCAGATATCAGGGGGATCAGGGGCGGCAATTAAAGAAAGATTTACTAAAAAAAAGGTAAAATGATATGAATTTTGTATAGAAAATTTAAGGAGGGGACGGCAAATTAAATTTTGCCCCCCTAAAAAATCTCGTAGTTCCGGCCCTGTCAAAAGATTTCAATGGTAAAATAAGAATATTCATTTTAAAGAGCATCTAAAAATTAATTTTAGAATTTTAATCAAAATCGCTGGAGCGAATTTTGAGAAAATCGGAAAAAGTGAAAAAGTACATCAGTAAAGTACTACACAAAGGTTTCAAATTCGACCCATTTTTGTAGAATGTCACATTTTGTCCTGATCGTGTTTATAATTTTGGTGAAAAATTATTAACTAAGAAAGAAAAAAGACATCCTTATTTTTCTATTCACCAATTACTATATACTAAAATATATATACATATAAAATTTTTTGAGCATATAAATCTTCCGAGTCTATGGTCATAAGTCGGAGGATGCTGCCGAAATATATAATTTATATAAAATTTTTTTTAATAATAGAAAATTAAGGATTTTTTTTTAAGTACGTAGTTGAAAAAAAATCGTTACAGTTTTAGATTATTTTAAATGCTATTTAGAAAAAATCAACCGATAATCTTTAGCGAGCCTAATAAATTCCATCTGTATAAAGTGAGCCGACATCAAAATGTATACTTTTTTGACGAAACGAGCAAGTTGATTTATACAATTCAATATCCATTGGAGTTATTTGTCTTTAGTTAAGACGAGTGAAGTTCAAAATTATGTTTATATGCAATAATAAAATTCAAATTTATTTATATATATATAATTGTTTATTGGAAGCTTAATTGAGACCAACCCAGCCCCAACAGTGGCGTCATTATAACTTTTTCTTGTGCCATCGGGCTTGGCATAGTTGGTAGCGCGCCTGCCTTGTATACCAAGGATCGAGGGTTCTGATCCCAGGCAGTTCAATGATTTTATTTATTTATATTGAGGTCCAGACATTCTTAAGAGCCCATTTGGTATCCAAATGAAAAATCAAGATTATAACTATATAAATCAATGGAACTAAAGTTATATAATTATCATAATATATAAAGCGCTAGCCACTCACTTCCGTTTTGTCGCCTGTTTACTACTCTCTGCCGCTGATTGGTTAGAGTGAGAGGAAGCGGAGTTAGAGAGAGAAAATTAAAACTTTAAGTCAGAAAGGGAAATTTAAAAATTTCCCAACAGTGAGCAAGAATAAATTTGATGCATTTGCTAGCCAAACTAACGATCAATGTATAAATATAAATATTAATTTCAGGTCTTGATAATATCAAATGATTTGATCGAAAGCTAAGTAGAGCTGGGCTGCCATCATTTAAGCTTCAAATAAAAAATATATATTTATGTATAAATAATTCTTAATTTTAATTTTAGATATAAACAAAATAATGAGCTTCAAAAAACAAGTAGCTACAACGAGTATTGAAATGCAAATTTTATATTGATATGATAAGTAGGTTTAAATTATATAATAATATAAAAAAAATTGTATACGCTTTTAACAATATAGATGTTGAATAATTTGTTTAAAATTCATTTTAATTTTTGTTGGATTTTTTAATATATAAAAATAACTAACTGTAAGCTTATTATAAAAAACATTAGAACAGCAAAAAGGATAACTGGGCGGCTTATTGGACATGCCTGCTGTAGTTATTTCTTTACAGGCAGCCAAGTTTACTTTTTAATAAAATTTTTTTTTCTTATAAGAAATAAAAAGTTTTATTAAATGGGAATCAATTTTTGTCCGACAACTGCAGTAAAGGCAGGTCTATACTGTAAGAAATAAAGGTTTTATTAAAATTTTTTCTTTTCTTTTGTAAAGAAATAATTATAAAATAAAAAATGTTAATACAATTTTGGCAAAATATTTGAATTTTTTTATTGCTGTGGCGTCATTTCAACTTTTTCTTGGAGGGAGCAAATTTTTTTTTCTTGGAGGGAGGGAGGGCAAACTTTTTTTTTTTTCTTAAAATTTACTTACAAATAGGTACTCTAATTTGGCCAAAAGCCCTCGGGGCATGGCGTAGAGGTTAGCGTGCTAACCTCATATACCAAACGTCGCGGGTTCGGGGGGTGGGGGGGGCCCCCGAGGAGGGGGGGGGTTTTAGCCCCCCGACCCCTAGTACACAAAAAAGTTTACAAAAGAAAAAACCCTTATTTTACCAAGTTTCTACAAACCTCTTAGCGTTTTAGGGAGCGTACAAGTATTACGTAACGCAATTTTTGATCCCCCTCCCCCCACGTAACGCGCCGTAACATTTTTCTGGACCCCCCCCCCTTAGACGTTGCGTAACGCTCAAGTGGCCATTTTTATCTAAAAGTCACAATTATGTTGCGCAAAGTATCGGAAAGTCGCTAAAATACCAGTTACTTAACGCGTTGTTCAACCCCCTCCCCCCAAATTGCGTTACGTAATACTTGTACGCTCCCTTAACAAAGGAGTTTACAAAACAAAAATACTGTTAATACACAAAAAAAGTTTACAAAAACAAATCACTTATTAGCAGGAGGATACATACTTCATTCTTAATAGAAAATATCAAACCCCCCCCCCTTTGGTACTTTCACGCTTCAAATCTTTGAAACGCAGTAATCGTAAAAACAATCGAAAGACCTTAATTTAAATACTTTTTGGAATGATATTTGTGGATGTATACAGTTCTGGGAGAGACGTCATCTCATCTTGATTAAGGATCTTTCCTATCCTATTATTTGTTAGTAAGTTCTCGGCACTCTTGACTGCAATCCCGTTCGCCTTATTTTTAGTAAAATAATTACAGTTCGGAAGTGAACTTTATTTTTTAGTTATTTTAATTGTATTTTTATGTTTTACAAGCTAATGATCTCAAGGATGTTTCAATACCGATTAAAAGTTAATGTTTTGAATAAATTCACATTTGCCATTTGTTATCCTTCTTTTAAATTACTCCTTGTTTTTCTTCGCAAGAGCGAATTTTAATAAATTCATTTATTATTCATTAATCAAGTATAATCGTTCAAAAAAAAAACATACTTGAAAAACAAAAGGAGTTTAAGGTATTAGAACAGAATTTATAATCGTTAATAATAATTATTATTCTAATAGAGTATTTCAATCCCAGTGCGATAGAATCATCTTCATCTCCTCTACACTTGGATCGAATAAACTGATAATACGCAAAATGTCTTTTTCTAGCCGAGTCATTAAAATAAAGGGTCCGACTAAGCCGAGCGCACAACTTTGCCCATCGACTATTCAAGAAAAAAATATTGCCCCCTCCCCCCTAGAGACCCCTAATAGTCCGATGCAGGGGCGCCAGAACGAATTTGAATCAGGGGGGGGGGGGGGCAAAAAATATTTTTTTAGAAAATTAAAATAATTTAATATGTTTAAATAGTATAAAACAAAAACAAATCTACGATAAAACTTTAAAAATTTTAAATAAAATCACAATTTTAATAAAATTAAAATTTTAAAAAATTTGGTAGTGATTTTATCAAAAATTTTTGGAAAAAAATGAATTTCACCCCCCCCTCCCTTACTCTTTTAATTTTTTTTTAATTTAGAAGATTTTGTTTTTCAAAAGTAAAAATATATCATTTTTAAAAATAAATGAAATAAAAAAGAAATTTTGCCCCCTCTGCCCCCCCCCTGTAGGATGCCAGGGGGGCAATGTATCCTTGCCCAGTTCCGGCCCCTATGGTCCGATGGTATACATATTATATATCATTTTACTCGGGAGGAAGTCTAGTTTCTGAATATATAAAAAAAATTATAGGTTATGTAAGAAAAACATTTTTGTCCCCCCCCCCCCTAGAGCCCCCCGATGTTTACCAAAAGCTTTTCAGTTATTTGCCTCTTCCCCTAGTCTATGGGTGCAAAATTTCAAAACAATTGAACAAATGGTTTTTGAGTTTAAGTTGACGAAAAAATTACCACAGACAAACACACACACAGACATCATTCCAAAAACTACTTAAATGGATTCAGGGGACCTCAAAACGCATTTTGGCAGCTTCAGAAAAATTTCGATTTTTTTTACGATTACATTAACTTTACCTGTCCAACCTACGGTTGATGGACAAAGTTAAAAATTAATATCCTACAATTCAAAAAATCTAGTGTGACTGGTCGCGCCATATTTTTTGTGTCGACATATATTTATAGTTTCCGACAGTACGGTACATTTGAATTCAAGATATAATAAAAATCTGGTGTGAATGTCGCACAGCACACACTTTCTCTTACCTTCGGTAATCGAAAGTTGTGTTCTGTGCTTGTCACACCAGATTTTTCGTGTCGACATATGCGGAACCAAAGTTTTCCTCCCTACGAAAAAATTTTTTATGGAATAAGAAAAATTGGAATCTCAAAGGAAATTAGATTGTGTAATAATATTTTGTATTGTCAATACGATTATTTCTAGATCAATTCGCCTTTTTGTGAAATTGCTCTGGCTCCACGTGCCGTCCTTGTCCAATACTACGAACGCACATGAGGACCGGAGCATTTGCCTCTTTCGTTACGACCTTGATTAAACTTCTTTCTCTTCCCTAGTGAATCTTAGAAATGGTTAAATTATTAAATAATATATATTTCTTCTCAGAAACTTGTAGATTTTTTAGAGGTCGCGTTAAAACATCTTTTGAACTTATATAGGCAAACCTTGCTTAGGGCAATAAACGGAAACATGCAACTAGACACGTTGCCTCTGGTTGAAGGCCTCATTAAAAAAAGCTACATAATCGAGGCACGTATCGAAGATACGTTGACTAGGGAAAAAATATATGAATTAAAAAATGATAGATTTATAAGCATAGAATTTGTATGGAATTTGTTAATTCAATACTCATAGGTGTCTTTCAGTGCGTTGTTTGAATATTGTCAAATATTTGAAATAAAACTCTATTTAACAAGTATTAGTTAAAATCACACTTCTGGTGTACTGCAGCCTTCTCAGGTGTCTAGTGGTGTAATTTAATCTAATCAAGCTTGCTAGATGGAAATGCGATACATAAGGTTTCTTTGTGACGGTGGAATTTAATTTCACTATTATCGTCGGTCCAGGTCAAGACTGGTCTAACTCAAAAAAAAAAAAAGATTTTTCAGGAGAGCCGATTAAAGTTTCTTGCTTTTCCTTTGCCTGCGTTATCCGATTGCTGGAATTTTGCACGAATCATCACAATCATAATACTCTCCTAAATATTTAAGGTTTTTCCCACTCTCAATACCATTGTTAAATTTTTTTCAGAAATATATGGGCAAAACTCCAAGATGATCCAGATTTCAGGTTTTTTAAAGAGATGATTGTACGCCCCCCACTCCACAAATACAAGATGGCTCACTTACCCGCGCTCAATATAGGGATGATCCACTAAGTTGTTTAAGAAACGGACTTTTTTTTATTTATTTCAGGTATTTTTCGGGAACCATTTAGACCCCGACTCTATTTATTTCAATTTATTGGTAGCCAATTCAATTGAATCGTTTATTTCAGAGACCACCTAAGCGACAAAATTTCAAATCAGGTGTTTTTGGTGCTACTGTACAATTTAAAGGTAAATACATCTTTTAGATTATCCCAATAGCATGTTTTTTTTTTTTTTTTTTTTTTTTTTTTGGAATGGGTGCATAAGGTCCGAAGACCTATAATGACCAATAGTCACATGCAGCCAGGAAGAAAATAAAAACAAAAGGAGAAGCATAAAGGGGAAACTCAACTGCGGGAACTGAGAAGATGCCTGTTGAGGTTAGACTTGAAAGTCTGAAGATTGTAGGTTTTGGGGAAGATAGACGCAGGGAGCTTGTTCCAATCACGGGAGGTCATGGGGACAAAGGAAGAATGAAATTGTTTTGTTCTGTTAGTCGTGATCTGAACAGCATAGGGATGCTGGGAAGATGCCTCTCTTGTGTTCCGTGAATATGTTGCATTGGGTGGGATAATTGATTTTAATTCGGCAGAGCATTGACCATGGTAATACCTGTAGAAGAGAGATAGTGAAGATACTCTTCTTCTATGATCTAGTGACTGTAGGGATGCAGTAAGGGTTTTGATTTGGTAAAAAAATATTTGGAGGAGACTAGACCTATACTTAAGTTGCAAAACAGTTTTTTTTAGTTTTTCGAAAGTTGAAAAAAGCGCACATAGGTGGTATCTGAAATAAACGTTTCAATTGAAATTAATTGTCGCATGAGATGGGATGTGAACCAGTGACCTTTGGTACAGAAGGCCAGCACACTAACCACTGCACCAAGGCCCGAGGGCTAAAAACGGTCTTGCAAAAGATAGTACAGGCGATTTGAAGATGATTTGTGCAAAAAACTCAAAATTGCATATTTACTTTCTCTTATTTTGAGTTAGACCGGGCACGTTTTGAGGCCGAAAAAGTGGGTAGTGCATGATGCTTTTTGCTATTTCTCTGAATCCCTATATTTGGTCGTTTTTAGATTCATGGACCGAAATTTTTTGTGAGTTTGAATCTAATATGGGAATTTATAATTTTTATGTGGCCCGCAGAGTTATGATGCATTTTCAAAGTGGCCCTCAGGATCATTTAGGTTGAACACATGGACATATTCAGGGGGAAGGGGAACGGCTGCCCCCCCTTCTAAACTTGAAAAAAAAAATAAAAAACTGAAAAATTCACACCATCTGTGAGAAGATAAAACTATATCCCCTATCTCTAGTTAGATTTTGGCATTTAATAATCCATTTTGAGCTGGATACGCCCACGGTTGTCCACCCCTGTTTTAGAAACTAGTCTCTCTTTTTTGTAGGGCATTAGAAATATAAAGGACTGTTGACTTGGAGTAGTGTGAGTGCTACAAAAGTCAAGTGGTGGGAGACTTCTAACATTTTAGTCATGTCGGTTGCCTAACTACAGGCGGTTACCTTCAAAAAGTAATTCTCGGGCCTTTTTACAAATAAATGAGCACAATTCCAACCAGTATTCAAAATTCTGAAGTATACCACAAAACATTTTTTGTTAGAGTAAGAAAATAAGTTAAAAATTATTTTTAATTTAATATTTAAAAATTTTCTGTATTCTTCATTACGTATTCACATCAAAAAAAAAATGTAATTTATCAACGGCCTGCTTAGGCTGAATGCACACCAATCGATCGATTTATTTCAACCAGACGGGCCAAATTAATAGAGTTGAATATCATCCATAATAAGTTCCTTTTGAAGAAAATCAATCATTAATAACTCAAAAAGTTTTAGGGATTTCGGAATCTCTTGAAGCTAATCTTTGAATTTTTTTCGGAAACTCCACCAGTGGTTGCTCAAACCGATATTTTGTTTACATAGTTATTATATCATTCACCAAATAGTCAGAGGTAGCTAATAAAGTATTTTCAATTTTGAAACTGCTCCGAAAAATATCGTTAAATTCTACAATACCGAATGACAAATTTATTTTAAAAAAAATTTTGGATGCTTACAAGCGAATAATTCAACAAAATGATAGAATTTTGTTTTAATTTAGTCAATTAAACGTCATAAATATTCAAAGAAGGTAAAGTATGTATTTAACTAATTGCTTAGAATGAATTATCATCATACTTGAAATTTACTAGTGAAATTAAAAGTAATTTTTTTTTTTTTTTATTAATTTGTCATTCGATAAGGAAGGAAATTAAGAATACATTTGTCGGTGCTGTATCATATTTGAAAATACTGTACTTTATCAACATTTCTAACCATAGACGAAATTTATAATAAAGATTTAAACAAGATATATAATAATAATAAAAAAAAATTGTCTTGGGAGTTTAAATTTGTATAAATTCTTGTTAACGTGTCTTTGTTGCCTTCGATGCCGAAAAAGGCTATGCTGCGTAATTTATATTGTTCCAGAACAGAATTAATTAAAAAAAAAAAATTTATTATCATCAGGCTAAGTGTTCATTTCTCAAAATTGCATATTTTTTTGTATAATATTTATTCAAATTAATTTCAATGTTCCAGAGCCGGGTCACAATACACCATAGCTTGGCTAATTAAATCTCAAAAAAATATGGAAATTAATTAATTCAGTATTCATGAAGTGACGTTTTAAATTACCTTGATGTACTGATTATCATTTTTTAAATTGGCAAATAATAAAGAGGGCTTTTTAGTTTGACCTTATATCAACAAAAAGAATAAATAGTTTTTTTTTTTACTTCGTCGAGAGTTCTTAAGATGATGATGTGTTTAGTATTTAGTCAGGGATAATAAGTGATTGAGAAAATTTTTAAATTTTATTAATCTATACCTCCGATTATACCCTTGTAGGTAGTTTTTTATAAGGGAAGAAATTTTAAAATTATTAACACAATAGAATTTGAAATTTAAAATAGATTTGAATTCGTATGAATTAATACAAATGTTCCTAAACTTTTTTCGTTTACAGCACATTTAATCAAGGGCGGATACAAGGGGAAGGGGGTAAAGGGGGTAATTACCCCCCCCCCCCGAGATTAAAAAAAATACTTTAAAAAAAAATTATTTTTAATGTAAAATTAAAAAAATTAACACTTAAAAATTAGATTTGTATTAAATACAAATCAAATTTTGTTTACGGACGAGGAAAAAATTTTGGTTCCGCGAAAGAGGAAATGTCCCGCGAGCGGCACACGCAAAAAATTTTGGTTCCGAAAAAGAGCGAATGTTCCGCGGGCGGCACATGAAAATAATTTTGGTTCCGCGAGTGGCAAAATTTTTCGTCTTTAAAGAAAAGGTAAAATATTTTTACGGATGGGGAAAAAATTTTTGGTTCCGCAAAAGAGGGAATATTCCGCGGACGGCAAATATTTTGTGTCCGGAAAGCTTTGGTTCCGCGAAAAAAAATTTTTTCACAGAAAAATTTTTGAGATCAGGCCCCCCACCCCCCGAAAAAAAATTTCTATATACGCCCCTGTTGTAATTATATTCTGTCAAACAAGTACAGAATGCGCCTTTAAATTACCGAAATTAAGAAAATCACACCAGATTACCCCACCCCCCCCCCCCGAGAAACACCTCTGGATCCTCCCTTGCATTTAATATTGTATATTTCAGAATGTTGCTGTTGCTTCCTATGTTAAATCACTTAATCATAACATTTGTTCTTTTTCGAAACTTTTACAGATTTCATATCAACAGTCTCATCTGAATATCTTATTAATTAAATCTATTTGTGAATCATACATTATTTCTTTATTTTTTTCTATATCCTTTTTATTACAGACGTTTTGACCCCTAGACTGGGACGTCTTAATACATATGTTAATTATATAGCTAAAATAAATAAACATATCTAGGAAATATTTTAATTTGGATTAATTTAAGAAGTAATTCTAATTTGAAGCAAAGGTCAAAACTTTAAGCTATAAAAAATAGGAAAATCATTCTTACAAGGTATTTTTTTAATATAATGATAAGCATTAAGATTTATTAATTGTCCGGGAATGTCCATTTTTTACAGGTTTTCAAATTTTATTAAATGAAATAAAAAAAAGTCAACCGTTCTTTGGGATTTATCCAGTGGCTTCATTTGGGGGGAGGGGAGGGGCATTTGCCAAGGGCTCTGATTTTTATATAATTTTATATTATTCTAAATAAAATATTTCAAAATATATCTACGAGTATATAAACTGTACAAAATTAAACAATTAATCAAATTAAATAAATATCTTTTGGCCAAATTTGAGTACCTATTTGTAGGTAAATTAAAAAAAAAAAAAAAATGTTTGCACCTAAGAAAAAAATTTGCCTCCCCCTCCAAGAAAAAGTTGAAATGACGCCACTGGATTTACCCCATAAGTACTAGTACTTTCCTGATGTGCTTTTTCATGTTTTTTTTTTTTTTCGATTTTCTCAAAATTCGTTCCGATTTTGTTTAAAATTCATAAATTAACTATTTTTTAGATGCTCTTTAAAAAGTATATCAGTGAAATTTTTCGTGAAAATTGTTTGAAATGCACTTTACTGGATGAGGAAGAATTCGTAGCTCAGAGCCATCATTTCTCAAAATTCGCTGCAACGATTTTGTACGAGGTTGAATATTTAAGTTAGGCACCAAGGGTGTAATTAGTGGGGAGGGCCATGCCCCTCAGAAGGCTCGTGGCCCCCCCTCAGAGGGCTCTCCACCCCAAGAAAAATTGCGTCAAATTGCGGTCCTTTAAGGCCCCCCGGAGGACGGTTGGTCCCATGCCCCCCCCCCCCGTCAAATTCCTTAGTTACGCCCATGTTAAGCACTTACCTAGTAAGTAGAGATTTTAGAATGTTTCCTTAAATAATTTTAAAAAACCATACCAAGAGCCGCATCACATAGATTTCTGTGTGTTTTAATTTGTAGGTTCCTTCAGTTTAAATAATTATTGGTCCTTTACTTAAAAATTTTACCGGTAGATCAATGAGCAAAACGCCTGAATAGAATGCAACCAATGAAGCCTAGCTGTTATTTTGTTTACCATCGTCATTATGCCAGGGGGAAAGTGGAGAAGAAGAATGCCCAGGTAGAAGTCCCGATCTTGGTTTTAAAAGCAAATACAGTGAGTCTAAAGTAAATTACTACCCATAAATTTTCTACATGTGATTATTTCAAATTCAATTCTGAATCAGCATACAAATGTGATATTTCATTAATTTTTTTTTTTTTTTAATAGCCTATAAAAAATATTTAATAGAAATTTTCATGATCCAAACCTTAAAAATTTCGCAATAAAAAATATAGTATTTTATAAAAATAATGAAATAATCACATATTTAAGGATGGCAGTGTGGGTTTTAAGTGAAACTTTGTTACCTAGGGTTGTTAGGTTTATATATCAAAATCTCGAATTTTTGACATGAATCCATACTTTCTATATATTAACATATATAAAGGAAAGAGAAAGTAAAAGAGTCAATAAAAAAAATATATTATGCAGCTACCCGTTAATATTTTTTTAAAATTATTTGCTAGCCAATATTATTCAGAAAAACTTTATCGTTCTGAAATGGAAGCGAAACCCTGACTCCTAGAAGAGAGCTCTACCTCAGTTCTATGGGCCAGGGTCTTTTTTTTTGATGGGACCTATTTACAAATGACAATCATTAGGGCCTCTTGGGGACAAGTGGGAGTCCCGATGAGCAGGAAAAAAAAAACTAAAATTCCTCTTTTGTTCAAATAACAAAAAAAAACAAGCGTCGTTCGGTCTCAGGTATTATTCTTTATAAAGTCAGAAGACCCTTGGTCTGGGCCCGGGCTGGGTTACATCGCAAGTCCTTTGTTCATTTACTGACAAATATATTTAAAGGATAGGATCATTAACCGTGAGACAGGTGTTACCTTTTGGTACGGTTCATTGCTATCCTTTAACTATTGAAATCAGGGGCGTATATAGAAATTTTTTTCGGGGGGCCCGAACTCAAAAATTTTTCTGAGGAAAATTTTTTTTTAAGAAACTATACTTTTTTTCACACGAAATTTTTTGTGGAACATTTTTTTCTATTGCGGAACCAAAGTTGTCCATCCTTGCGCTTATGTCTGTATATCCCTATATATGTATATGTGTTTGGGAAATTTCGGGGGGGGCCCGGGCCCCCTCGGCCCCCCCCCCCCTTAAATACGCCCCTGATTGAAATTAACATAGCCAATCAAGGAGAATATAAGCTTATTGTTTTTTATTTTTACTCCATCGGCCTTGATCCTTTATCTAGACAACACTTGCCAATTGTGTTCGTTATGTTTTTCTCTAGTTTAATTTCGCCCCTAAGTCCAAGGTACGTAGCGTGAAGTTCAATTGCTTTTGACAAGTGACAGGAGAACGCACACGCGGTGGGTGTTCAATTTGCTTTTGAAGCAGACTATCCGAAGCTCACGTGATCGAAGGGGGCGGCGGCTCGGTCTGTTCTCCTCTATTCACTCTTGCCTCTCCACTTCAGTGACGATCTAGCAACCGAGGTTAGATCATAACACCATCGAACCTCAACATATCCACCATGTGTCTATAAAAGAACTCGAACATTTTGTAAAACAATACACAACACAACTTCCATCATGCCTACTGTGATCTCAAAATATGCGGCCAAATATAACATCCCACGGGAACATTTTACTCGTGGGGTGGTCGGATTTGCCATTGTACTTTATGGACTAAAACTCGGTTATCCTTACATACAATCATTTTGTAAAAATTCCCCAACAGTGGTGGTGAGTCATGAAAATGGAACAATTGTTGATAATAATAATCGCGAAATCAAAAATGGAACTGTCAAAACAAATTCGCCGGATTCTATTCCGGGCTCGAATCGGATTAGTTCGGTTGCTGTTTGTATCGCACGGAGATTTGGTGTCAATGTAAAATTTTTGCTACAATTAAGAAAATTGGCAGCGTTAATGGTACCCGGTGTTTGGACCCTAGAGGCCGGTCTTTTGTTTATCCACACGTTAGCATTGGCAGCCAGGACGTTCTTGTCCATTTATGTAGCGACCATGGAGGGCCGAATTGTGAAACACATTGTCAGAAAGGATGTACAAAATTTCGCTATCATGCTATTGAAATGGCTTGGAGTGGCAATTCCAGCAACGTTCGTCAATTCGATTATTCGATACCTTGAACAGAAATTGGCTCTCGCTTTCAGGTAAGAAAGAAAATCATTCTATTTTATCAATCATAATGTCAATAATTATATTTTCAATTGTAATATTTTAATTTAATTTACATATAAAAATGCCTGGATCCTCAATTGATATATTCATTAATAACGGTTATCGTTTAAAGTCTTAAATGGCCTAAGTTGCCGAAAAGACTGTGTGAATGTGTGTGTGAGTGTGAGTGTGAAAGAGAAAAAAGAAATTTATACAAAGATTTTAATGTAAACTTATAAATATAATAAAAATTTAGTAAAATATTAATTTATAAGTAAAGGCTCACTAGATGTCTAACCCGAGATCTAACCAAAAATTAATGTTTATAATAAAATTCTACTATCTTAGTGGAGGGGTCAGCAGAAAGATGGCACAAAAGACTGGTGTGAGGACTAAAGGGTAAAAAAGAGGGCACTTACAAGATCAGCCTATCTTAAGGTATAATCAAATAAATTTTGGAATGCCAAAAAAAAATTGCATATTGTCTTCTACAAAATAAAATAAACCTCTCAATCTAATGGTAAGAAATCATAGCAGCGTGGTGATCAGGGGGGACCAGGGGAGACGACATTCATAGAAGACGCCAAATGTTTCCAAAACAAACAATATATATATTTTTTGGGATGGAAGAGGGGGGTGGGCGCCAAAAATTACCAGGCTCAGGACGCCAGTTATTCTCGCCACTGGTGACCAATAAGAGGGCGAAAAAATGAAATTTATGGGTGAAAAATGATTTCAGAAGATAGATTCCGCCCCCTTCCACCAAATTAATTCATTCCCATGGAAAAAATCCGATTAATCCACGTATTGCCAAATTAAATATTTTCCATTACGTAAAAAAGAGCGATACTGTAGGCTTAACATGAATTAGCCATAATTAACTTTGAGGAATTCTCTATATGGCGAAAATCAATCACAAAAATCCAGCAACAACTAGCTGCAGATTTTCTTCACTTTTTAACCTATCCTGATTAAACTACCAGCTATAAGCCCTACGTATCTAAAAATCCAGAAGTCCAGAAATATTCATTCACTTCCTTGCTTAAATGAGATCGACCCCTTTAAAAATAAAAAAAATTGGCTTTGCATAGCCAGATTTTGATGTACTTTCCAATTAAAGTTAATCATAAAACAGTTTTAAGTGACCATGTTTAAGAATAGACCTTTATAAACGTTTCCTGCTTGATTCTATGACACGGCAAAAAAAGATTCTAAAATTCACAATATCAAATTTTTTTTTTAATATTCAAATTTGCTGTTTGTTAAATGATTAAAACAAAAAAAAAAAATATCTTCCAATATGTTTCAAATGATAATTATACGTAAATCAATAATGAAGTTAAAAAACATCTGACCTAATAAAACTTCAACCAAGTCGAAAAAACCACTAGGAGCGTGATTCTATTGGCTATGAAAAAGATTACCTAAGGAATGTAGTAAATGTATTATTGATTTTAGAAGAAAAAATAAATGGATCTTTATTATTCCTAATGTATACATAAGATCAATTATATTTCCTTTGTTCATTATATTCAGGGCCACGAGAGGAGAACAAACTACTGGTATTTAGTTTAGCTATGAAAAATTTTTAATTTTAATTCACTTGATCGTTGCGATCAAGCAATCCCAAGCACAGAGGAAACTCGGGTGGGTGGCCCGAGGAACCAGCGCGCAGAACATTCACCGGTTGCCATTGGTAATGATTATAAATAAGGGAGCAGCAACCGTCAGGGAAATTAAAAAAAAAGAAAGGGAAATAAAAAAGAGAATTCACTAATAGAAATTTATGAAAGCACTTCTTTCCATATTATTTAAAATAAATTTCACATTTCCTGTGGACCCTGTTTAGGAATAAAGCATATTTTATTCTAAACATGACCAGTTAAAAAATCTGGTGTGATGATTGTATAGCACAAAACTTTCTCTTACTTTTGACAATAAAAAGTTGTTCTGTGATTATCACACCAGATCTTTTGTGTCGACATATATTAGCTTTCCGACAGTTCTGTTACATTAAAATTCAAGATGTGAAATTTATAAACACGGATAAATTTGTATGCTTTGTTAACATGGCGATTGGATACCAGATGGCTTAAATAGAAATGCCTAACCTTCAAAATTTTTCCATTAATTCCAACCCTTATCGTTTAAAGTCTTAAATGGCCGGGGTGGCCGGAAAAGGGGGTGGGGTGGGGGGGGGGGGGGGGGGGGAGGAGGGGAAAAGAGTGGAGTGTTAAAAAAAAAAAAAAATAACATGGCGATTATTTCAATGAAGTACAAAAGTAAAGTGTGCTTCAAACAATTATGAAAGCAAAAAAATACACGCACCTTAAAAATTATTGATTAATGAATTTAAATCAAAATCATTAGAGTGAATTTTGAGAAAATCGAAAAATACTGAAAAAGTTCATCAGTAAAGTACTAGTACTCTTTAGCCAATTTTTATTTAAAAATTTATATTGGCGTATTAGGAGAAGTATCTAACTTAAATATAAAATTTTAACCTCTTAGCTCATTGCTTTTATTTTTTAAGGTTCAGGAAATCCCAAATGAGCAACGCAGCTAGTCGTTTTTTCAATTTTTATTTAACATAGTGCCAGGGCCAACGTTTCGGTCACTTATAGGACCATTGACAATGGCTTGGCCCTGATGGCCAACGTTTCGGTCACATATAGGACCATTGACAATGGCTTGGCCCTGATGATGGTCCTATATGTGACCGAAACGTTGGCTCTAGCACTTTATGTTAAATAAAAATTGAAAAAACGACTAGCTGCGTTGCTCATTTGGAATTTCCTGAACCTTAAATTGTATTATCAGCTATACACCTCAATTAAATTTTATTTTTTTTATTTGTTCTTTTCGTCATTTAGACCCCATCCCTATTTATTATTTGATTGGTATCCAATTCATTTGAAATTTCTTTGTGGACGGAATGCAAATCCTCGACCTTTGGCGGAAGCTAATCCTCTACCTCTGACCTTTAGGTCAGGGACGTATTGCTTTATTTTGAACACACACAGAGACAGACTATTTTTGCGGGACCCACTTTTTTGGACTCAGTGGACCTTAAAATTCCGACATGAATGCAATACATTCTCTCTCATTAATCTACCATATAAGTTAGAGAAGGTAAAAACCATAGGGTTGGGTTAGAGTTATTGTTATTGTCAGTAGGGAAAAAAAAAGGGCAAGAGAAAATGAATAAATTTAAGCTTTTCTTTCAAAAAAGCGTTCGAATTACATTTTATCTAGTATAACAAAGCGAATAAATAGTTTTTTAATAAATGCTTGAATATTTAAAATTAACAATCTCTAATTATGTCTAATAAATCACCGAAGAAAAATAAATATTCATGGCTTAATTTATAAAACAATTTGTATGGTAAATGATAAAAACTCAATTCGGAATAACAACAACTTCTTTTCTAATCTATAAATATTTAAATCAAAGAATTGTACGAATATACATCAGTTGAATGAATGGAAACACGTTTAAGAATTAATCCATTTTATATGGGCATGTAAATAAGTTTTTACTTCTATATTCATCAGCTTTTTCTTTCTTTATGTCTATAAAGCACTTATTTGTATTTATTAAGCAAGATTAGAGTTAATAATTGCGTCTATGTATTTAATTAAATATATTTAAAGCGATCATGATTAAAATAATAAAAAAGACTTATCGGCCGTAAATATATATTATCTCGCTTTGACAGTTTTGTCGCCTATCTTGAGTGAAAAACACTTTCATATCTCATGCAATCGGTAAATCTACCAACAATATGTTGTCATATTTAATGGGTACGAGAAATTACTATTAATCTGACACTTTTGTTCTGAGCAACTGTCGACAGGTTCGTCATCGAATTTTTGCTATGAACCCACAAGGGCGGTCCTAGCCTTACATTTGGGGGGGGGTCACTGTTTTTTTTTTTTTATAGTATAAATAAATGGGCCTGGACCCCAATAAATATATATTAATCAAATATGAGTATCGTTTAAGTCTTAAATGGCCTAAGTTGCCGAAAAGATTGTGTGAATGGGAGAGTGAGTGGGAAAAAAGTGTGTGTTAAAAAAAAGATTTGGGGGGGGGGTCACGACCCCCCTTGACCCCCCCCCCTCTGGGACCGCCCTTGTGAACCCAATAGTATCTCTCTATATATTACATAGGATATATAGATAAGAAAGTCAAAAATTAAGCGAGAGAGAAAAAAATACTTCATATTTAGGGGTGTAGTTTAAAAGGGGAAAAATAAAAATCAAACAAAATTTTGACTGAAAAAAAAAATTCCGATAATTTTCAAAACACGCAGATGATAAATTTTAAGCCCTTACTTGGTATTTAGACAGGGGCGTATATAAGGGGGGGGAGCCGAGGGCCCCCCCTCCGGAAATTTTTCAAATCTATATACATATATACGGGCATATAGTCAATATTTATATTTTCATAATTAAATATTTATTAATTCATATGCCGGAAAAAATAAGGGTGTGCCGCCGGGAGTTGAACCATGGATCTATATTTTTGTTTGAAAAAGTGCGTCGCATAAATAAAAGAAATAAAAAAAAAAATGAAATATATTAATAATATAAAAGCAATTTTTTAATAAAACATTTGCCTTTGTGAGGACCTCATGGCTTAGGTAAAATCAGAATGGGAAAAAGTGTGTGTTAAAAAAAAATAAAAATATTAACTATTGCTGTTGGAGTGGAGTCAGCCAAAGGAAATAATAAAAAAACAATTTTTTTCTGTCGACGTTTCGAGCGCCAATCACGCTCTTCCTCGGGACAGTCTAATGTCAATTTTTACGGATGTACAAGTAACCTTGCACTCATTCACACACATGCCTGTTTTATTATTAAAATCATTAGCTAAATCAAAAAATGAACAAATCTTGTATTATTTGTATTAAGTCAAGTTCAGTTTATTGATGTCAAATGATACTCATTCTAACACCATCCGTAAAAATTGACATTAGACTGTCCCGAGGAAGAGCGTGATTGGCGCTCGAAACGTCGATAGAAAAATTGTTTTTTTATTATTTCCTTTGGCTGATTCCACTCCAACAGCAATAGTTAATCCTCACAGCCAGTACAAAAAGTGAATAAAAATATTTTAAAAATATTTTTGTATATGCGGGCGGGGGGGGGGAGTATTTAAAAATGAGTTCGGGCCCTCGAGAAAAATTTCTATATACGCCCCTATATCAGGGTCGGATCTAGGCGGGGGGGGGGGGGGTGCGTGTGCCCCGGGCGGCAGATATCAGGAGGCGGCAATTAAAGAAAGATTTACTAAAAAAAAGGTAAAATGATATGAATTTTGTAATGAAAATTTAAGGAGGGGGCGCCAAATTAAATTTTGCCACCCTGAAAAAATCTCCTAGTTCTGGCCCTGCCCTATATTTAGATATTCAGTATTATTAAGACATTCAATTTTAATATTGATTAAAATCCGCCCTAATGTTATATTTGGATTATTATATTATTTTGTAGAGTTTTTTTTTTGTCAGTAATCCCGTGGTAACTAAAATAAATAAGTCTTATCACCTTATTGATTTTTAAAACAAATCTGCTTTAAACACTCCTCATTAAATTGACAGATACGATAATAGAAGAAATAATTATTTTAAAAATAACACATCATTAAAAAATGTCAATATATTGTAATTTTTTTTTATATTTACTAACTTTAAAGTTCAATTACAGGGAGACGGAGAAGACATTGGCAATGTTTGAAAATTTTCAAGGCAAGTGGGATTTGAACCCGAGTTGTATAACAACTCTCGATATAGTTTTTTTCGATTTTCTCAAAATTCGCTCCAACGATTTTTTTTTTTTAATTCATAAATCAATTATTTTTTAGATGCTCTTTATCTGGAGTTTTAATATATCGGCGGAAACTAAATATATCTCGACACAAAAAAATTGGTGTGACAAGCACAGTACACAACTTTCTCTTGCCGAAGGGTAAGAGAAAATTGTGTGCGACCAGTCACACCAGATTTTTTTTGCTCTGACCCTAAACAACGGATATCCTGAAATATTATCTTGATAATTCATAATTAAGCGAATGCAAAGTTCCAGGTGTTTCTTACATTTAGCCGTGACTTAACGAGTTTTATAAGGACCTTGGATAAGACAAAAAGAACTTAATTGGGAACTCTGAATATTCCCCTTTTGACGTCATATATACGTACATATAGGCCTAAAAAATTTTATTAATAATGAATAATAATTAACTTTACGAAAATAGCTTTAAATTGCAGATGATAAAATTTAAAATATTTAAATAGAATACTGATTATAAAACAAGAGCTGACGACAAAAATGGGCAAGAGTTTTCTGAAGGACAATATTTTCAGAATAGGTTGCATTGTAGTGATTGAAAGATACTCTCGAGTCAGCACTTCCAGTACCGGGGCCTTTGGCGGGAATAAGGTGGTAAAATTTGCGGGAAGATGGTTTTTCGCAAATATCTCGAAAACTATGCGGTTTTCTGCAAAAATTCATCTATACAAAAATAATCGAAATTAAATTACAAACAAAAATGGCCTAGTAAAAAATCAGGGTAAAGTAAACGGTTCGGAAGATATAGCTAGAGGGGTAAAATTTGTAATTCATATAATGGTTGTCATGGTAAAAAGATATAAATAAGGTGAAGAAAATAGACTTAATTCGGCCCAAAATTATTTATTACCAATGTCTACGTTTCGGGGACTAAACGTCACCCATCCTCAGGATAAAAGGTCGTAAAGTCTTTCGTGCCTCCAGCACTCGTGTAATAAATACAACAATAATTTTGTTGTGTGAAATGATGGCTGTATTTTATTTTTAGGCTTCAGCTCAATATATAGCCAAATTAATGCAAATTTTAACCACGACTCAGAGTGGCTCGTGGTTAAAATTTGCATGTAATTTATTTGTATTTATTACACGAGTGCTGGAGGCACTGAAAGACTTTACGACCTTTGATGGAGGATGGGTGACGTTTAGTCCCCGAAACGTAGACATTGGTAATAAATAATTTTGGGCCGAATTAAGTCTATTTTCTTCACCTTACCTGTAAATTAGACAGCCTTCCTCCAGCATGATTAAGATATAAATATTTCTCTATCTCAGTGTCTCCGTGTCTCCTTTCATATAAATTAAATTTTATCCTTTTATATCTTCCAAACCGTTCACTTTAGCGTGATTATGTACTAGACCATTTTTGTTTGTAATTTAATTTCAATTATTTTTGTATAGATGAATTTTTGCGGAAAATGGCATAGTTTATAGCTACAGAAGATATTTTAGGTATTCCTTGGTTAGTAAGAGAGGAATTTATTAAAACCAAAAAAGCGCAAACACTTAAAATAATTAGTTTTATTATTAGGGTGAGGAAGAAATTATTAACACTTTATGATTACTAGAGATTACTGTCACAGAAAACTGCGATCCCCGACATCTAAAGAATTTTTTTCAGACCTCGAATAGTAGTGATTACAAATAGACAGTTATTTGAAA
>JAKCPI010009727.1:0-31907 GCA_023213315.1 Euborellia annulipes
CATTAAAAATTAATCTTGAAAGACTTTTTTATGCGTGCACTTCACAATATGTATTTATAAATATATTAAAAATAAATTAAAAATAGAAAAATTCATTTAAAAAAGAAAAATGAGTTCAAAGCCAAAGAAAAAAATTAATATAAAAATGGAGAGAAATTGTCAAATTTGATCACCCTTCATCACATGCTCAAATAAACAGTGGTGTGCACAACCCTCAAAAGGGAAAATTCCAAAAAGGGGTGCCCTTAATTTGTATTTACTTACTGTGAAAATTAAAAGATCCAAAACAACAAAATTCGATGAGTTGATACCAACGTCAAGGAAATACAAGTCATCTGAAACATATAAGATTTGAATTAGTTTTGCTCATTTTATTTTTATGCATATGAAATTTACTTACTTATTAAATCGCGTACTTAATCTTGAAGACTTTATTTTTCTTTAAAATAAAACAAAAACAAAATTCGGAAATAATTCAAGCAAAAATAATGTAC
This sequence comes from Euborellia annulipes, assembly GCA_023213315.1. Taxonomy (NCBI): domain Eukaryota; kingdom Metazoa; phylum Arthropoda; class Insecta; order Dermaptera; family Anisolabididae; genus Euborellia; species Euborellia annulipes. The sequence goes on from JAKCPI010009727.1 coordinate 495, forward strand.
TTCACGAACAATTATTTTTATTATTTCCATTAAAAAGAGTATGAGAAATTTCAAAAAAAAAAATTGGGATTTATAATTCGAAAAACCGAAAGTCGGGTGTCCGAAGAAATCATTTCAGTGAGAATAAGGTTGATTTTTTTGGATTACGAGTAAACGAGAGACCAGGGGGCTTTTTGAAAGTGATCCTACCTAGCCTAATTAAAAATACGAACGAATTGTAATTATATGTACCCGGTCCCCACCATCAGATCGGCGGGGCCCTCGGGTCTGTCCCTGGCCTTTAGGGTATGCGTTATTTACATCCAGGCTATCCCTGGAAAAACGACAACCCTCCCTGACTCTCGTTTACTCATAGAGCCACCTCAAACCCAACCTCAAAGATACAAAAACAGACTCTCTTTGCGTCATAAAAAGACGTCTTTTTGCAATTACAAAAACACTTGAGAACCTGAGCCTCAATCTTTCAATCAGATCTGACTGACCGCGAATTTCCAACTGAGGCCTATATTGAAGAATATTATTGTTGATTTCTCCACTATTAGCTTCATGAGTAGTAGCTGCAAGTTCAAATATAAAATCCCTCTCGTTGGCATGGTGCATCCCTCTCCCTCCCCTCTATATTTAAACTATTAAACTACAATTTAAAATGAATGAAAATGAATTTTCAAATTATACAGTAGATCGAAAAGTAAATACATTTAAATTTGTATTCGTATATAAATCTTAAGTTCTAGGTACCAAGTTGATGATGTCCCACGATGCAGGAGAGAGAGGCATCCCTCTCCCGACGCAGGTGGGGGAGGAAATCTAATCTAATTTTTATTAAAATGTAAAAAAAAAAAAATTAAGTTAAATTTTTAGCAAAAGATCTTAGTACGTATAGAAAGATTTTTATAAAAATTTATATCAAATTTTTGAAAACTCTTTTGAAAACTTTTTTAATGAAATTAAAATTTAATTAAGAAATTAGAAATCAAAATTTTAAAATTAATTAAAAGTGAAAATTATTTTAATTTATTCTATAAAATGATTATTTCTGCAATTTATCTATTAAATATTTAAAAAAAAAATTATTGTTGATTTTAAAAAAGAGCTAATTCTATTTGGGGTCAGCTGAAAAAAAAAACAACATCCTAATAAAAGCTAATCTAATCTACCCCCTTCAAAATTCTTGCACCATGCATAATATACCTTTGTTCTGTTGACCCTCAGGAATCTGTAACAAAAAAGAAAAAAATGAAATTAGAATAAGATCATTTATATATTTTTGGGTTTATGTGTGTATGTTTAGAGAATAAAATATTCACCTCCTGAGGGGTTGACGGTCGCTCGAAGCTCCTTGCCACTCGTAGAGCTGATCCATCGAAGTTCTCTGCACTCGTAGAGCTGATCCAGTTGATTGCACTAGTTGAACACTTATCACTGAACACTTACACACTGGAGAAACACAACCCTGCAAAAGAAAAATTGTTTAAGAATCTATCCTTTAGAGTTCTAGCAATCTAGTGAAAAAAATGTTGCTTACCAAAATATAGAAATTGTCGGAATCCTGGGCCGGAGACACGACCCTGTAGCAATGTCAAGCCCTCTCTGCACAACTAAAGGCGATGCTTTGTCTGAACTTGAGTCAAGCAGACAATCGTAGCAGGTAAAACTATAAAGAAAAAAGAAAGAGAATTAGAAAAGTTTTCCACTCATACATAGCTCTATATATATAGGCTACTAGTGGGTTGCCTTCGGCAACTCTACCCCGCTAGACCCTGGCGGGCGACGTCCCAAGATATGACTAAGAGTTGTCCAGATATACGTATTTAATTAATTTTGCACCATAATATAAAATGAAATAAGAAAATCGAGTGGAAAATAAATTTTAGAGAGAGAGGTAAGAGGGGTTGACCGATAGAACTTACTGAGGTCTGGAATACCATTTTTCAATTATTTACACCCTAGAGAATCGTCATTTTAAATTTTATTAAAATCGAGTGAAAATTTAAAAAATAATAATTTGGGGGGAAAGGGGGCGTAGAGCGAAAAAAAGAGAATTTTCCGGGAGTGGTTTTAGGCTATCAGTATATCAAATTAGGGGTAGGAAACACTCCTTATCAGGGGTTCACAAATCCACCATATGAAAGCATTAGAAAACAAGATTAAAAAATCTGGTGTGACTGGCGCACAGCACACAACTTTCTCTTACCTTCGGTAATCGAAAGTTGTGTACTGTGCTTGTCACACCAGATTTTTTGTGTCGACATATATTTAGTTCCCGGCAGTAGGGGAATATTTGAATTCAGATGTAAAATTTATAAGTATGGGAAAATATTTATATTTTGTTACCATGGCAACCATTTCTCCTATCTTTCCTATGAAGCACAAGAGTAAAGTGTGCTTCAAACAATTTTGAGGGCAAAACGAGAATATACATTTGAAAGAGCATCTAAAATTAATTGATTTTTGAATTTTAATCAAAATCGTTAGAGCGAATTTTGAGAAAATCGAAAAAAAAACTGAAAAAAGTACATCAGTAAAGTACTAGTAATCTTTGGCCGATTTTGATTAAAAGCTTATTTTTCCGGTCCCGGGGGGTGTTTAAGTTAAATATAGAATTTCAACCTCGTAGCTCAATTCCTTCATGCTTAAAATTGAACACACACACACCCCACCCACCCCACCCACACACCCACCCACACACCCCACCCACACACAGACAGACCATGTCGCGAAAACCACTTTTTTGGATTCAGGGGGACCTCAAAACGTGAAGATCCATCAAAATCTCGACATCGAATTTTTGACATGAATCCAATACTTTCTCTCTATATATATATTACATATATACATAGGTAAGAGAAAGTAAAAAAAAAATAGTAAAAATTTTCCCTTGTGAGAAAAAGTTATTAAGCTTAGAATAAATTTAGAAAAAATAAAAAATCGCATTTGTTTAGATAAGAGCAATTGATCGATTGAAATTAGAAAAAAATAATTTAATTATTAAGATGAAGATGTGAATTAATAAAAAAAGAAGAATATTATCTAAATTAGAAGAAATGTTGATAAGGAAATAAAACTATCTAATAATTTCCTAAATGCTGTTCATTTTATTTTGATAATAAGGTAATAATAAATAAATGAATAAATTTATTATTAAAGTAATAATGAGCGTTTTTAGAATAAGTCTTTTATGGAAATATAATGCAAAAGACGGTAGAAATTAAACAAGTTGTGACCTGCAGGTGAAAATGAAAGATTTTCAAACAAAATTAATGCTTTTCCTCTTTGAATGCATCAATAAGATATAAAGATTATAATTTTAGAGGTTTACTAATTAGGCCTACTTAAATTCTTTGTAAATATCCTAAATAAATTAGGAATATGGAATCGAAATATTAGGAATTCTTTTTAAATAAAAGAAAAAGTTTTGTTTGACGAACTGACAAAGAGTACTAATACTTGGCAATCTACATATAAACTTAGAGTATATTAGTTAACAGAAATTTAAACATAAAATTAAAAAAAATCTGGTGTGACTGGCGCACAGCACAACTTTCTCTTACCTTCGGTAATCGAAAGTTGTGTTCTGTGCTTGCACCAGATTTTTTGTGTCGACATGTATTTAGTTTCCGACCATAGGGTACAATTGAATTCAAGATGTAAAATTTATAAGTATGGGAAAATATTTATATTTTGTTTCCATGGCAACCATTTCTCCTATCTTTTCTATGGAGTTCAAGAGTAAAGTGGTCTTCAGAAGATTTCAATCACAAAATGAGAATATACATTTTATAGAGAATCTAAAAAATAATTGACAGACAGACAGACCATGTCGCGAAAACCACTTTTTCGGATTCAGGGGACCTCAAAACGTGTATATCCATCAAAATCTCGACATCGAATTTTTGACATGAAACCAATACTTTCTCTCTCTATAGGCCTATATATTAACATATATATAGAGGTAAGAGAAAGTAAAAAAAATTTTTATCCAAATTAGATTTAAATTGTTGAGTTTGATGGCTGTAGATATTCAATTAGGAGAGGACGGGAGCCTTCCCGGGACACAACAGCCAAGTAAAAATAAAAAAACGTTATATTCTGTCGCCGACGTTTCGAGCGCTAGTCGCACTCATCTTCAGGGGCTATAGTAACAAACTTTATTTAGTTAATTGATCATTTTACAAAATACGTTAATACAAAACACATTATCACATGAAATTTCTTAATGACTACTTACAATTTTTAACAATTCTGCTTGTAAGTAGTCATTAAGAAATTTCATGTGATAATGTGTTTTGTATTAACGTATTTTGTAAAATGATCAATTAACTAAATAAAGTTTGTTACTATAGCCCCTGAAGATGAGTGCGACTAGCGCTTGAAACGTCGGCGACAGAATATAACGTTTTTTATTTTTACTTGACTGCTGCGTCCCGTGAAGGCTCTCGTTCTCTCCTAATTAGATTTAAATTTCTACCTATAAGCCTATTCAGTACCGCCTTGGCAAGCAACACTAAGCATTTGAGCAAAATCGGCCAAAGACTAGTACTTTGCTGATTTACTTTTTTCGGTTTTCTCAGTTAACTTGTTTTGGGTTATTCAAAAAAATATTCGATTCAGTTTTTGCAAGTTAAGCCTACTGATGGACCAAGTTATCCCAGAAGTTAAACCCGAGATCTCTAGTCTACTGAGGCACCAAGGAATTATTAGTTATTCGAAGACTTAGTACAAAGGAAACGCATGGTGGTGCTTGCTTGACTAGTAAAGTACTATAGTCAAAAAATATGTTAAATATTATTTTAATATCTTATGAGGGGTAATATGAAATCGAAGATAATTTTAATGTAAAAGTCTTTCTTAACATCTAAAAGACATTAAGAAGCTAGAATCTCTACTGAAACGTTAAACTCAAAGGGCTAAAATAAAATCACGGTAAATTATTGTGCATTCATTTCATTTCAAAATTAAAACGTTCCACCCTTCAAATATTATTATTAAAATATAAGACATTCATATAGCCCTATATTATAGTATATGAACAAGTATGATCGAGACTATGGTGAGAGAGATTAATTAAAGAGAAAAATGGACCAACGAGAGAAAAGAACTCGAAACATACATGTTTGAAATGGTATATGAAAGAATCTGACTTTAAAAAAATGGATAAAATAAAATATGGACATGTGAAATTGCCAATAAGTAAGAGAGAAAAAAATATTAACTGATGGCATGCACTCATATATGGTTCAACAAAAATATTGAGGAATTGTTAAATTTTTATGTTATTTATAAAGATTATATGTTTAAAGTGTATAATAAATAAATAATAAGTAATATTGAATCGAAATACCTAAGCAAAACGATTGAGAAAGGAGAGAGGACCGCGGAGCCTGCTGGCTGGCGTCATGGCTGCCGACCAAATGAGAGAGCGTCGGTTTCCTGAGAGAGACGAGCGCAGAGACATTGCAAGTCAAGAATCCCCCCTCTACTGATCTGTGAAAGCGTCTTGTCTTCCCTTGATAGCAGGTGTACAACGGCGCCAAAGAATACCGCCCCGTGATTGGTTAATTAGTGAGGAGGGGGAGTCGACTGCAGAGAGGGGGAAAGAGTGTGGTGGGAAGTCTCCCACTCAACTTTTTTTAATTATATTAATAGTTAGAATATAATAATATGAGGGTAGAGTGGAAGATTCCATTTTATTATTTAAATATAAGGGGAGTCAGGTAGTGAATAAAGAGCAGATCTTTTATATTATTTCAATGAATATTAAGAACTACTAAGCAATAGGATATATGAAGACGATTCTTATAGTTATTAATATTTTCTCTGTAATACACATTATAGGGGAATTAATAATTATAAATTCAGGAAAATGGAAAGGGAGATTTCAAACGAAATTGAACCTTTATCACTCGTGAGTTTAAAACATTGTGTCTCGCAAATCTCTTAATTAAATGCAATTCAATTCTCTTTCTCTATGTTATGCATTAGTGTGTCAAAGGCCAAAAAAATTAAAAATTGAGATAAGCACGGAATATTGTTTCAAATGCTATAATTAATAGTATTTCTTATGAAATATGTCTTAAAAAAAATTTATATTTAATGTTATTTGCACACTTGACAAAAAAAATTATATATAATCCAATGAAAACAAAAAACTTTAATGTTAATTTTCTCAAAACTCGGTAGGTGGCGCTTGACACACTAATGCGTAAGAGGGTCCATATATTCTTTTATTTAAATTCTCGCCCTCACGGGCCCTCGGGCTTGGTGTAGTTGGTAACGCGCCTGCCTTGTAAACCAAGGGTCGCGGGTTCGGACCACAGATAGTCCGATGATTTTATTTAAGCCATTTGGATACCAAATGGCTTAAATAAGAATGCCTGGACCCCAAATACATTTATATTCAAATAACGATTATCGTCAAAAGTCTTATATGGCCTGAATTGCCGAAAAGGGTGTGAAGAAAAAACAATTTCGGTTAATTTTGAAAAAAAAAAATCAAAACAAAGTCCTAATCCTAAGTGCCAATAAAAATAAAGTAAATATTAACAAATGAATGTGATAGAAAAAATAACACAATTTTTATTTTGTTTGGAAAAAATATCTGGTGTGACTGGTCGCACAGCACACAACTTTCTCTTACCTTCGCTAATCGAAAGTTGTGCCAGTGTATTAATTTCATATTTTTTTTATCTTTCTTCTAAGGGTTGTTTTTTTTTAAACATTTCATTTATTTAAAGTTCTTAAAATAATAACTCTCTTCATTTTCCGTTTCATTGGTTATCAATTGTTTATTTGTATTTTTAATTAAACAACAAAGTTTTCTAAGTTTCTTGGAAGCCGTAGGGTCATTCCATGTCAAATCATCCAGCCATGTAACCCACCATCTAAGATTTGGATGAAATTTACTGAACTTTTCAGCAGAGCCAATTTTAAGAAAATCGAAAAAACTAAAAAAGTACTATTACTTTTTGGCCAATTTTGTTCAAAAGCTTCGTGTTACATGCCAGGGAGGTACCTAACTTAAATATAAAATTTCAACCTCCTGTACTTTCCAGAGCACCTCCCCCCCTCCCCCTAGCTACGCCACTGTTTGCCCCAAACCCAGTATTAATTAAGGATCTTTTGGATCTGGAGAAACCTAAAATGACCATTTATTTATGTTCTTTTAATGCTTTCACAATGTATCTACTTTGTTTAAATCGAATTTTATGAATTAATATAGTTTCGTCTAAAATTAATATAAAAATCGATCAAAAAAACCACAGTTTTGATTTAACATTCTTAAAATTCATATCTTACTAAGTAATTTCAAAAAAAATGACATACTTATCTACAACGACTCTGACCTAAAAGTAGATTTGAACATTGTTGCAAAAATTTTGATAAAAACTGACTTAGGGAAGTTTTTTTTTTTTTTGGGGGGGGGAGTTCATATAAGAATTAATGATTAATTTATTTCTAAATCTGCATCTCTTACTGAATATTTCAGTGCAAATTTCAGGTTGAAATGTTCAAAACAAAGGGAGTTATGATTTATTTTCTAAAAAAGATCCTTTCAACCAGGAGTCTAGGAATGGCTTCTCAAGCATATTTTTTTCCAAATTTAAGATTTTTTTTCAAAAAGTATTAGGAATATTGTAATATGATTCTTACTAAGGATGGTACAAGCAACAAATAAAAAAAATTTCATCCAAATCTGAGATGGTGGGTTACATGGGATTTGACATGGAGTGACCCCGTAGTGAATTTTATAAAAAAAAAAAGCAAATGTTCAATAGTCTAATCTTAAGCTAGTTTAGGAAAAGCGACCAAGAAAAAATGCTAATTAGAATCCTAAAAGATTCTAGCAATTGCAATGGAATTGGCTACCAATCATTTGAAATAAAAGCGGCAGGATCTAAATAGCCTTAGAAGCCGAAAGAGGCAAAATACTAGCAACATTCTAAATGGAAAAATTCCCATACTAATGAAGAGAAAAAACTTCAACAAGAATTGTCTATTATTAAATTATATACAAAAATAAGTACTAGTAATTCTGAATTAATTATATGCTAGTCAAATTCGTTCAAATTCTGAAAATGATTCCGGAATAATTTTGTTAACTTCAGGAAAAAACGTAACCCACCCCCAGGGCCGTAACGAGGGCGTGGCAAAACAGGCGCCCGCCACGGGCGCAACTGGGCAGGGGGCGCAAAACAAAGGGGCCGAACTAGTTGTGGTTTTTATTTACCAACATATTAATCAGTGAGGCGCTACGGGGAAGAGGGGAAATGGCCAATTTTTAAAATTTTATATTGAAAATAAAATTTAATTCCCCAAAAAAATATTTTTCTCAAATCTCGGGGGGAGGTAATTACCTTCTTTACTTCCCCCCCCCCCTTGTACCCGCTCTTGATATAAGCCTATTTAGTTTCAGATTTTCAATTCCATGGAACTTAATTTTACTTTAGAAAATATAACATTTTTGAGTTGATATAATTGATTTCTGGAAAATATATTTTAAATTTAGTGCCAGTGTAATATAATAATTTTGTATATTTTACATATAATATTATATGATTTTTGAATAGGGGGGGGGGTATTGTGCCCCGGGCGCGAATTAAGCTCGCTACGGCACTGCCCACCCCAATAAAAGCCAAAGAAATTTGCTTGCCTGAGCAAATCATGAGAAACATCCTAAAGCCTGCGTTCAATAAACCAATTTCCATTTGTCTTATGGGAATTTCGAAATTTTCAAAAATTAATTCCGCCCCATTAAAAAGGAATTTCGGAATGAAATTAAAATGTATTTATTCATGTTCAAATAGAAAGTACACATTTTTTAATTAAAAAAAAAAGAATGCTCTAATGTAGTTGGGTGGCATTTGGGGATGAAGGGGGGGGGGGGGGAGTTTAAGCATTCCTTTCTCATCCCTTTCAAGGAAAGTTTAGCATTTACCGCGAAATAACCCTCACATAATTTTAAAATATTTTAATTATTAAATAAATAATATTTGTTTATTATATTTAACCCTTAATCCACCCTTAAATAAATATATAAGTGAATATGTACTGCATGAAATAAAATATTTGTAATGTCTAAATGACCTAAGAAAAAAAAAAAATTTAATTTCCCCCCCTCCCCCTAACTTCAATATTTTCCCTACTCCTGATGATTACAAAAAAATTATTTTAATATCCGAAAGATTTTTTTTTTAGCAGATAAATCTAATAAGAAATAATATTCGTTTTTTTTTTAAATCATTTTTCTTCAATAAAAAAAGAAATATTATTTACCTTTTAATAAAACGGTCAAGGGGATGAGCTGGCTGACGATGTGTAGCCGGGGTGAGTTGTTTAATTATTCACTTTAAGATAAATCACACGAAAAAGAGAGCTGCTTGAGTCGCCTGAACTGTTTTTATCTCGACTGAGAGAGAGAGGCCTTTGTTTTCTTTCTGTCGATAAAAAGGAATCAAAATAAGAACACCCATTTGGAAAAAATATTAAATAAATTCTCTTTACTCTAATGTAAGAATATTTTCTAGTGAAAAAAAAAATATTCACAGGTGATTTAAAATATACTTAGGGCCAGTTGCTTGATTATAAAAATTATTAAAAATAAAAATTGAAATTAATTTAAATAAATATTATAAATTAAAATAATTAATTTAAAAAAATCTGGTGTGACTGGTCGCACAGCACACAACTTTCTCTTACCTTTGGTAAGAAGAAGTTGTGTTTAGTGCTTGTCACACCAGATTTTTTTGTGTCGAGATCTATTTAGTTTCCGCTGATATATTTTTTTTTTTTTTGTATAAAAATTTGTTATCCAAATGACTTAAATAAATTCATCGGACTGCCTGGGATCCGAACCCGTGACCCTTGGTATTGAAGGCAGGCGCGCTACGAACTATACAGAGCCCGAGGACCCGCTGACATTAGAATTCAATTTTTTTTTTTTTTTAACATTCAAACTTTTTTCTCATGTTACACTCACACTGGCACACACATTCACACAGTCTTCTTTTTACTTTCTCTTACCTATGTATATATGTAATATATATAGAGAGAGAGAAAGTATTTTACTATCATAATACTTTCCCCTTAGGGGTCGTCCACATATTACGTAACGCTGTTTTTGACGATTTGCTAGTCCCCCCTGTCACAGTTAGTCACATACAAACAAACCCACATACAAATATTATGTCACAACAGAACCCCGAATAAAATTTCTTATTTTTTTTTTTTTTTTAGTAAATTTTCCCTCTTGACTCAAATAATCATTCCATTTTTCCCTGTTTGGAAATCATTCTAACTTTTTTATAAATTCAGCTTTGTATTGTTATGTCACACTTAGAGAAACCTCCGGGTTCCCCTTGTCACAATTAGTAACATTTTGGTCAGACCCCCCCACCCCAACGCGTTACGTATATGTGGACGACCCCTTATATTACATATAATATATTGGGGAGAAAGTAGCACGACTGTTCATATAATATGAATACATTTTTCTATTTAAAGGAGGAAAATTGATTCTATGACTCTTCCAAGGAGCAGAGAAAAGTATTTTTTTTTGTTTAGTAAAGGAATTTCATTATTAATTTCTATACATCTCAACATTTTCTTTGTATGTTTTCATATAGATTTTCGATATCTCCTATTTAACATAAACAATTTTTTTTTAAAAACATAATAAAATAAAAATAATCTTAATAAAAAAATTTGTATTTTCAAAGTCACTCACCTTGTTTTACAAATGGAAAAATCGAGATGTCTAAACTGCCAATATACACTGGAAGATTTTTTCGGTAAACATTGCAACTGTTGAATCTCATCATAAGTCTGTTTGGTCTGCAAAAACAAGAGATATAAACTTTTAAAAAATGTATTATTTAAATATGAAATGAGAAGCGGTAAGAATATTAATGCATTTTTTTTCTCCTTTTTACTTCTTTTATTAATAAAAAAAAAAGAAAAAAAGGTTCAAATGAAAATTCCCAAAAGGTCAAGACGAGATATTTGTTATGTCTGACGAATAAAATAGAGTTCTATAATAAAATATATATAAATTATTTTTTAACAAAAAATAATTTACTTGAATGACAGCCTTTCATTCCCTGAGGATATGAAATGTTTTTATCAATAACAAAAAAAGGCTAATTATTAAAAAGTTTTTATTAAAAACTTTCCATAATAATACTTCGAATTCAATAAAAATATTATTCTTAGTCAATTTAATATTTTTTTTAACCCTTTTCGGCTAAAGTTCATTTAGGGGTTAATTCTAAGTCAATTTAATTGAAAACGTTAAGAACAAAGCCCTTGGACACAGAGGTAGAGATCTCGCCTTTTGTGCTAGATGTAAGTGGCTGGCTTTCCCCAAATTTTATTGGCTACCAAAGGGGTCTAATTGGCATCAGATTCAGAAAATGATCGAAAAATTATTTAAATAAATATAGCTACTTTAAAGTGTTTGTGGCCCACGGGGCTTGGAGTAGTTGGTAGCGTGTCTACCTTCTATACCGAACGTCGCGGGTTCGGACCCCAGGCAGTCCGAAGATTTTATTTAAGGCATTTGGATACCAAATGGCTTAAATAGAATGCCTGGACCCCAAATAATATATTCATAACGGTTATCGTCAAAGTCTTAAATGGCCTAAGTTGCCGAAAAGACTGTGTGAATGTGAGTGTGAATGAGAAAAAAGTGTGAATGTGAAAAAAAGTGTTTGTGTTTTAAATGGCCTCTGATGCCGAAAACATTTATTTAACTAGATATTATTTTCTCTCTAATCAACTATTATTGAATAAATAATCGTGTTAAATGCAAATTGTTTAATTTTTATTTTGTTTTATATTAATCAAATAATTACAGTAAACAAGAGATCCGGAATAATATTATTATAATTTGGTGATTTATTAAATCAATAAAAAATATTATTATAAACAAAAACTCGTAGTTGTAATATTGAATAAATTAAGTGTAATGAACTAAATATGAATATTCAAGTAAATCTGTTAGAGATAAAAAAAAACTATGGTATTTATAATAATAAAATTTAACAGACCACTGGGGAGTGGTTTTAATTTTAATAAATATATTTCTCTCTCTCTCGCTCTTGTTATACTCTGGGTCAGTCAGTTAAATAATTGTTTTCTTTTAAATAACACAAGAATACAAAAAATCTGATGCGACTCATCGCAATGCACACAACTTTCTCTTACCTTCGGTAATCAAAAGTTGTTTTCTGTGCATGACACACCAGATTTCTTGTGTCGACATAGGCCTATATTTAGTTTCATGGACACATTAGAATTTAAGTTGACAAATATATAAACACTGAAAAAATTTATATTTTTATTTTACCCCCATTAGCTATGAAATTCAAGAGTAAAGTGTGCTTTAAACAATTTTGAGTGTAAAATGGGAATATATATTTTAAAGAGTATCTAAAAAAATAATTGATTTATGAGTTTTAATCAAAATAGTTAAAGCCAATTTTATTTAAAAAAAAAAGTACATCAGTAAAGTACAGTAGAGTAGCTAGGTGGGGACGAAGGGGGGCGCTCGTCCCCTCCAATTCAGGCGCATCAATCAAGCTTTTGAGGCCCCTCGATACCGACATAAGCGCTCTAGGGCATCTAAGATATATCCCAGGGACGGTGATTTTATCATATGCTTTCCATAGATTGTCCAAAAAATTGATAGTTTTCTTTTAAATTATATTACAACTTAAAAAACGTCGCCCTAGTTGAGCTTCGCCCCCTCCGCCCTCAAAGGCTAGTTACGCCTTTTAAGTACTAGTATTCTTTGATCGATTTGATTGAAATTTTTTGAGACTCTTGTAACATGGCTATTTAGCTTAAGTATCAAATTTGAGTATCAAGAGTTGATTCGTTTTTGAGTTATTTCGTTTAACCCATATTTTTTGATATTTCACTTTAAATTAATTAAATTTATTGTGAAAAAAACTAAAATTCAAGCTAATAAGGAATTGCCTCTTTTAATGGAAATTTTAACAAAAGAAATAAAACAGGCATGTAAAGGCAATAAAATTTTTTCGTAAAAATTTAGATAAATACAGAGAGTCTATATATTTTGGTATTTTAAGTGAAATAGACCTTCGTAGAATTTAGGATTTTTTCACAATAATTTTATTAAATTTCAAATGAAATATCAAAAAATATAGGTTAAGGGAATTACTCAAAAACGAAAAAATTCTCAATACTCAAATTTTATATTTAAGCTAAGTTTCCATGTTTTTTGTATTTCTCTTATACTTTTGTATTTCTCTAAATACTAAATAGTCTAAATATAAATTGTCCCAAGAGTTTATAATATCAATTCAAATTAAAGATTGATTAACTCTATTTATATTTAACCAGGACAAAAACCAAGAGCAAAAAGCCTCCTTAACCCTTAATGGGTAAAGAAAATTAAATTCGCTAGGAGCTATGAAGAATTTCCTAACTTTTTGTCTCTTGTTCTAAGTACTCTGTGTTAATTTAAGATGTCTCTACTCATCAAGAGTTAACGTATTTTTTTCGTTTGTTAGATTATTATTATTCTTTAATTTGAGAAGGTATAAAATTCTCAAACTAATAAAAGTTTATTTAATCTAATGGCCGAAATTGGAGATGGAATGGGATTAGACTAATCCATGTTCAAGTCGGTTCCGAACTCAGAACTCACTATTAGAAGCCGATTACTTTGCTGACTCACAAAAGCAATGTAAATAGAATTACAAGAAAAAAAGAAGAAATTAAATAAATTTTTATCTTAAATAGACTTGAACTTTTTTCTCGTTGTTTGGTGAAGATGGCAATTTTCAAAATAAAATTTTCTCATTGGATCAATGTTTTTATATCGATTGAGTTAAAATAAAATGTAAAATTTTTAATAATCCACTAATAAAAAATTCTCAAGTTTTGGTAATAGTCAATCTGAAGTTGATAATTTTGCTGTATAAATTTATTTGCCAATTTAATGTACAAGTTGCAAGACTATCGGCAAAATCCTTGTTTCATAATTCAAAAGATTTCAAAGCGAGAAAATTTATTTAAAATAATAATAAGGAAAGACAGGTTCAGTAAAAATGACGTTTTGATCTCTGAGACGTTTTAAGATAACTTTATTATCTCATCCTCAGGCCTTTATTCAATATTTTCATAGAGGTAGAGAGAGCAGAGTATGCACATTGTTTTATAATAAATAAATTTTAAAATAATCGTGAAAGAGAGTAGTCCTATCAATGTAGACTTTAACTTCCTTAAAGCAAATATTTAAATCAGGATAATAAAGTTAAAGTTAACTTTAAGTGCCTCCGAAATCGAAAGGATTTTTCTTTTGGCTGAATCTGTAGTACGTAAGACCAAGATTATTCACACAACCAAATCTTATATTACCAATTAAAATAAATTAATTTCGACTCGTCAGATTAAACTCCGATGTTGTAAGAAAAATATATTCAGCGAGAATTTTGATATCCCGAGTAAAAATGATTAAAAATGATCGAGGGATACACACGTCCGCAGCAGGTCTGCATAGTGAACCTTGAGGGACACACAGGGATATACATGTCCACACCAGGGACACCCAGGGATACACAAGCCCGCACAAGGGACACCCACAGTAAATTGAAAGTGACTAGAAGAAAAATGTGTGTCCCTGGTGCGGGCTTGTGTATTCCTGTGTGTCCCTGGTGTGGACGTGTATATCCCTGTGTGTCCCTCAAGGTTCACTATGCAGACCTGCTGCGGGCGTGCATCCCTCGATCATTTTTAATCATTTTTACTCCTTTTTTAAAAATTTAATGTTATTAAACTAACAGTAAGTTTGTGAAAAAAAAATATCTAAATTAAATTAATATCTGTTTTGAGTTATTTTATGAAAGAGTCGTTAATTATTTTTCAGAAAAATCTGATTTATTATATTACTTTATAAAATAAAATAATAATAAATATTTACTTTTAATTAATATTCAGCTTTTAGCGTTCCTATTTAATTATAATATGATTGTGTATTATTTATGTTTTTGACTTGAAAATTAATAATTTTAATTAAATTAAGCAGCTTTGTTATGTATTTATCTAATTAATAAAATAATTCTTGGTAATTAACCCAATTCTAATTTAATTGTTATTTTCATGCTACTGATTTACTGGCATGTTTAATTTGACTATATATTCAAAAGTTGTTCTCTCCCTACCCTCTCTCTCTTGGCTTTTATATCCCTATAGAGTTTGCCATCAGCAAAGGGCTGTTGGCCGAGATAACACGAGGTCAAAAATATATCTTATTATTCCGCAGCCGTTGTCTATGGGTGTGCATGTATGTGTGTGTATCGCATCGCCTTTTATGGAGTGCGGCGCTCAAGACGCCTCCATTGCGGAGCGATTGTGTGGCGACCATCAGCACCCTACCACCCTCGCCAAAACCCAAAGACAAGACAATGGCGCCGACCGCACTTCCGCCATCGACTTCGCAAACATTGAAAATCATCAGAAGCCAACTTGTTGTTCCTTTGAATTATTCATGGGGCCCATGCGTGAGACGATCTGCATAACTTATCAACTACAACAACTATACAATTAGTAGTAGTATACTACTTACTAACTTGTTGTAGTTAAAATCACTTTGTAAAAACTATTAATAATAGAGATTTATAGATCATTACGTTAAAATTAATTTTATGAAATGTCTTAAATTCCGGTCGTAATTTTCTGGATTTGTTCAAGGTAGTGAAATTTATTGATTTCTTTTATTTCCTTTAGTATATGGTATAAACAAAATTGATGTTTCAATATATTATCAACATTTCTATTTATTTGGATCTTATAGATAGAGTTTTAAAGTAACAAAACGCAACCCGAAGTAAAATGTTATGCGACCCGGACAAGAAGAGAAAATAGATTATTCCGGGTAGGCTATAGATCAGGGGTCACTGAGCTATCGGGCCCAGCATGAGAACTCGATCGAAGAAAAGATGCCTTTTTTGAGTTATCTAAACATAACTATTCCCGAATTAAAATTTTAATATAGGTCTAGTTATGTGGGATGGTGTCAGCCAAGAAAAAATAAAAATAAATTTATTCCAACAGTCCTAAACAAAGCCACAGAATGAGTGGCCGAAATGTTGTAATTTTTACAAATAAACCACAGGTAAACCGAAACAAATTTTTACTTTCTCTTACCTCTATATATATGTTAATATATAAGTTTGATATTCCTTCCTTTAAAAACTATTTCCTTTCAGTGATCCGCCCGGCAACAATTTAGAAATAGAAATAGAAATAGAAACATTTTTATTTGCTCTGAGGCATAGCCTCTTGGAGCATACTTTAAAGTTACATAAATATTTTACAATTGTACATTATTCATTTTTCCACTAATTTTTCTCTTCCCTTCCCCTTCCATCTTTACATACATAGTTATATAGAGAAAGTATTGGATTCATGTCAAAAATTCGATGTCGAGATTTTGATGGATATACACGTTTTGAGGTCCCCTGAATCCAAAAAAATGGTTTTCGCGACATGGTCTGTGTATGTGGGGGGGGTGTCTCTGTGTGTGTTCAATTTTAAGGATGAAGGAATTAAGCCATGAGGCTGAAATGTTATATTTAAGTTAAACACCCCCCCCCCGGGACCGAGAAAATATGCTTTTAATCAAAATCGGCCAAAGAGTACTAGTACTTTACTGATGTACTTTTTCAAGTTTTTTTTTAATTTTCTCAAAATTTGCTCTAACGATTTTGATTAAAATTCAAAAATCAATTATTTCTTAGATACTCTTTAAAATGTATTATCATTTTTTACTCTTGTACTACATAGGTAAGATAGCAGAAATGGTTGCGATGGTAACAAATATAAATATTTTGCCATACTTATAAATTTTACATCAAATGGCTTAAATAGAAATGCCTGGACCCCCCAATAGATTTATTAAATCATACGAGTATCGGTAAAATTCTTAAATGGCCTAAGTTGCCGAAAAGACTGTGTGAATGTGTGTGAGAATGAGAAAAAGTGTGAATGTTTAAAAAAAAAAAAAAAATTTTACATCTTGAAAATTGAATCTACCGTACTGTCAGAAACTAAATACATGACTCGACACGAAAAATCTGGTGTGACAAGCACAGACTTTACCTTCGGTAATCGAAAGTTGTGTGCTGTGCTCCAGTCACACCAGATTTTTTTATTAATGATAACAACTGAGAAAGCCGAAATACCAAAAAAAGGTGATAGTGTTAAAAAAAAATCTTTTAAATTTAGCTGAAACTCTCAAAAATGCCCTCGCGGGGAGTATCGCTAATAAAGAGGAGTTGATATACGGTGCCGTTCTTTGGAAGGAATGTTAAGTAGAAGTCTCAACCAATAATGCAATATTTTACATTCTAAGCCCTATGTCCGTGTTTAAATTAGTTAGTTTCTTATCAATTGACACCCCTTTTCCTTAAATACATTAATTTAAATAGTAATATAATAATAGGTATTTTTTTTCTCTCTAGTATAATTTTATGACAGAATGATTGTGAGGGTAGATGATAACAATCACAATTTAATGAAATATATTGTCACTATATAATTAAAAGAATGTCCAAATTAGTGTAGCACGCGAGGTTTGTGTTTCGTGATGAGAATCTCTTTACTCGTCAAATATTATATCTATCTCTCATCTTCAGGTAAAATAGAATTTTAGTTATACAGTAAAATACAGTATAAATAAAATTATCATTCTTTTTTTTCTATTCTTAATTTTTTTAATTTTCTTCATATTCGATTTCTGAATTTTATTAGATTTATAAGATTCACATATGAAAATTGAGGGATGAAGTTCAGGAGTGAGAACTTCACAAAATCAAAGAAAAGTAACAAAAAATGTTCATTTCATGAATATGATGATTTATCCACAAAAAATGTCATAACCTTGTGGGGAAAAAAAATTAGTTTTTAATATAGAATGAAAATTATAATATTGGATTTTTTTTTAAATCCCTATATACTGTATAAAAAATGTTTAATTTATAAAATTCTTCTTTTTAAAATTCCAACATGTTTCTCATTCTTTTTTTTTAAATGGAATTCTCGCTGAAAATGAAAATATCAGAGGAGACATTCTATGTCTAGTCTTTCATTGTTCTCAAACTCTTTAATTTGAATGAGAATTTTTTAGCCTTTTTGGGAATCTGAGACTCCATTTATATTTACAGCATTAAAAAGGGGGTAGGTGTTTGGGTAATTGGAGTGACTTGCCAGACACTATTTTTTTAATTTAGTAATTTAAAGGGCTTCTGTACTTGTTTGCCAGAATATAAATACAAATCAAATTTTAAGTATTAATTTTTAAAATTTTACATTAAAAATACATTTTTTTGCAAAAAAAGGTATTTTTTCAAATCTCAGGGTGGGTAATTACCCCCTTACCCCCCCTTGTATCCGCCCTGATTTAAACTAAATCCTAGCCAATATAATATATTAATTGGAAAATATATAGCTCAGGACAAGTAAAAAACCATTGACTCATATCAGAAAGAAAAACTTCTAAGCGATAGAGCTACTCGCAGGGATTTCTCTAAGTCCAATTCCCCCCCCCTAATTTTTAAAAAAAAAATTAAAAAAAAAAAAAAAAATGACAAAAAAGGTAGTAAAAAAATTTTAAAAAGTGGAGGAGTTTATTTTTTTTTAATTTGTTTCCCCCCCCCCCCCCCCCCCATAATGTTGACAAATGTCACTATTGATAATCTTGAAGCGAGTTCGGATCCCAGGCAGTCCAATAAATATTTATTTAAATCATTTAGATATCAATTGATATTAATTACTAAACCTCCCCTCCTCAAGGAAAAAATTTTCATGCTGGATATTCATACCAGAGGTTGTGTTTATTTCGCTACTAAGAAATTTGTTTATATTATTATCTCAATTTTTCTTGGGGCAGGGAGCTTTATGGGGGGGGGGGGCAGGCACCCCCTAGTTACGCCCATGCGCATCCAGCAAAAGTATTGTTAGTATTGTTATTTGAAATTAAATATTCATTCCATATTAGAGAAAATGGAAACCGTTGAGCTTGATTAAAAATTCAAATATAATGATATTTATTTCCTTATTAGTTTTAGGGCGTGAAGACCATAACTTTGGTTTGTCATGTATACTGCGGTTACATTAATCTTTGAGATCATTTGATGAGTTAGAAATAGAAATTTTCAATAAAATCTGTTTATGTAATTGTACCAATTTCTATAAATCATCCATTTAAAAAGATTTATAATAAAAATGGGGAAGACAATATGAGTGTGCACCTGCTCCACTTTTGCTACCCTTTTATAAGTTCAAGTCAGAATTCCCTTGAGTTCGCAAAGAACTGAAAGAACTACATCGAGCACCAGCTGTGGTGTTAATCATGATTACGATTAACTAGCAAGAGAAAATACAGTATAAATAAGAATCCTTCAAAATAACATTTAATTTCAGAATTAAATGAAAATTGTTCTTTTGATGAACGCCTTATTTCCACTCTCCGAGGAGATATACAGTATAATAAAACAGAAAAATACTTGAAAACATATTTTGTCTATTTTTTTTTTATTTGTAATTTACTTCAATGGAAGGCGATGTTAGCAAGAGAGCAAAGAATTGGGGCAAATGCCAAGGGCGGAGACCACAGAAGGCGCCTCACTAATACTAGGGCCATAAATAATGTAAAATGATAAAAAAAAAGAAATAAAAAAATAATAAAATCAATTGAAAAGGATATTTGAAATTTAATATTTATATCTGGTCGACTTGAAAAGAGAAATGGAGTACGTTTTTTTTAAATATATATATATATATATATATATTTGTAATCGTTAAAAAAAAATTCGAGATTTTGACAAGTTTTGAAATATTAAAATGTATTTTTCACAGAAATAATTGAAATAGTAAATTATAGTACAGACAACAGTAGAAGACATTGACATATTCGCTTAGTGATTTTTTTTTGTTTTTTGTTAAATGTATAAATAAATTCTATTATAGTCAGGGCAATTGTAAAATTCCATAAAACCAACCATATGGTAGACCGATAAAAATTTGAAAGTAAAAATCTGGAGTGACTGTTCGCAGAGCACACAACTTTCTCTTAACTTCGGTAATCGAAAGTTGTTTTGTGCATTTTTGTATTATTATTTATTTAGTTTCCATAGTGTGCATTAGAATTTTTTTTTTTTTATTTTCAAAAAAACATTCACACTTTTTTCTCATTCACACACACACTCACACACACATTTACACAGTCTTCTCGTATATATTGAGGGTTCAGGCATTTCTGTTTAAGCCATCTGGTATCCAAATGGCTTAAATAAAATCATCGAACTGCCTGGGTCCGAACCCGCGACGTTTGGTATAGGAGGTAGGCACGCTACCTACTACGCCAAACTCGGGGGCGTCCATTAGAATTCAAGATGTAAAATTTATAAACATAGAAAAATATTTATTACAAAAACAATTTATAGCTGGGATGTTATATTAATAAAAAGGTAGGAATGAATTAAAAAAGCCTTGCTGCATCTCTCATTTCTACCCTCTTATTAAAAAACTATTACCCTCTGGCTTGGTGTAGTTGGTAGCGCGCCTGCCTTGTATACCAAAGGTCGCGGATTTGGATCCCAGGCAGTCCGATGATTTTATTTAAGCCATTTGGATACCAAAATTTTCCACCAGACTTTTCGTGTCGACGTATTTAATTTTCGACAGTACGATTTGAATTCAAGATATAAAATTTTTTTTTATAAAAAAACACTCACACTTTTTTCTCATTCACCCACACATTCACACAATCTTTTAGGCAACTTAGGCCATATAAGACTTTGTGTTATTGATTAATATACATATTGGGGGTCCAGGCATTCTTATTTAAGTCATTTGGTATCCAAATGGCTTAAATAAAATCATCGGAATGCCTGGGATCCGAACCCTCGTCCCTTTGTATACAAGGCAGGCGCGATACCAACTACGCCAAGCTCGAGGGCTATATTTTAATATTTTTTTTTCTTATGGCTCTAGAATGATTTTGGAATTAAATAAATATTTACTAGACAGAAATATGAATACAAACTAAATGTAAACAAAAAGAGATTTGAAAATTAAATTACCCAATAAGAAATGAACGTATTAAATTATTCACAAGATTTTTATGTAAAGAGAATCTCTGGATTATGCATTTCCATTTGAATGGAATTGAACATTTTGTAATTTGATTAAGTGGAAGTGGATTCGCTGCGCCCCTAGGTGATAGATTCAAGTACCTTGTTCAATATCGTTAGAGATTTGCTCTCGTTGAGAGAAGTGATTATAATGGCTTTTTGATTCTTTCGGATTAATTAAATGAATGTAAATTTAATTATTAAATTAAAAACAAATATATCTTGCTGATATTATATGCTATGTATAGGATGTTTCAAAAGGTTTATCTTCTCTTAATTTCTTTATTAATAAAAACAAATTGGCAGACAACTTTTTGTAATGAGTTTTCAATTAAATTAAATATTAATTGAAGAAATATATCCTAATAAGAACCCAATTCCTATTTAAGCAACGCGAAAGGAGGAAGAAAAGTAGGCAGAGAAAATACCCAGAAAAACAAGGAAGAAAAAATTCTAATACAATTCAATCTGCAAATTCGCAAGAAAAGTCTTGAAAAATCTGGTGTGACTGGCGCACAGCACACAACTTTCTCTTACCCTTCGGTAAGAGAAAGTTGTGCACTGTGCTGGTCACACCAGATTTTTTGTGTCGAGATATATTTAGTTTCCCATAGCACCTTAGTTTCAAACTTGCATTTTAAATGTTGATTGCTTGAAATAAACTATGGTTATTTTTCTAAATTTTAATCTCATATTTGGACATTTTATACACAATATAGAATCGTAAATAAATACAAAATTTCATAAGAATTGGAAAAAAAATTTTAAATGCGTAAAAAGTTCCAAAGGGGACCCTTTTCAATCGAAATTAACATACAAATCCCTATAGGAAATTAACATTGGCCAAATGCGAAGATAAGGTAGAAAAATTTAAAACGCGTAGAAAGAGAGAAAGTTTTGTGGAGAGAGAGATATGTTTTCTCCGAAAAAAAAAATGGGCGTTTAAATAATAATTGATTTTTTTTTTTTTTTTTTTTTTTAAAAACACTCACACTTTTTTCTCATTCACACTCACTCACACACACATTCACACAGTCTCCTCGGCAACTCAGGCCATACAAGACTTTTGACGATATCCGTTATTATTAAATATACATATATGGGGTCCAGGCATTCTTATTTAAGCCATCTGGTATCCAAATGGCTTAAATAAAATCATCGGACTGCCTGGGGTCCGAACCCGCGACGTTTGGTATACGAGGTTAGCACGCTAACCTCTACGCCATGCCCCGAGGGCATAATTGATTTTTAATCTAATAAAAAGAAAAAGATTTAAATTCGGTTACCATGGCAACCATTTATTTCTCCTATCTTTCCTATGAAGCACAAGAGTAAAGTGTGCTTCAAACAATTTTGAGGGCAAAACGAGAATATACATTTGAAAGAGCATCTAAAAAATAATTGATTTTTGAATTTTAATCAAAATCGTTAGAGCGAATTTTGAGAAAATCGAAAAAAACTGAAAAAGTACATCAGTAAAGTACTAGTACTTTTTGGCCGATTTTGATTAAAAGCTTATTTTGTCGGTCCCGGGGGGTGTTTAACTTAAATATAAAATTTCAGCCTCATAGCTCAATTCCTTCATGCTTAAAATTGAACACACACAGACACACACACACACAGACAGACAGACAGACAGACCATGTCGCGAAAACCACTTTTTTGGATTCAGGGGACCTCAAAACGTGAAGATCCATCAAAATCTCGACATCGAATTTTTGACATGAAACCAATACTTTCTCTCTATATATATTAACATATATATATATAGGTAAGAGAAAGTAAAAACGGGGAAAGAAATATTGTAGTATACAAATAGGGTATTTAGAAAGAACAAGTATCAAGAAAATCAAAAAAGAATGTCAAAGGAAAAATTGGACTACCACTCTACAAGACAAAGGAAAAAACAGAGAAGAAATAATTGCACTGGCTACAATATTCTATGAAAATATTTACCCGACGAAGAAACAACAATTTCGAATTTATAGAAGAAGAAAGAAATCTTCCAGTGCCTGATATCCTAGAATCTGAGATTAAAGAATATAAAAACTTTAAAAACACCTGGAGAAGGCAAAATCACGAATGAAATCATCGAAATGATAACACAAATCATCGTGCCATATATCTTCAAAAATTATTTAATTTTATTATAGAAGAAGAAAAGTAGACAAAACTGCTACAATCGGATATGGACCGTTTATTTTGAAAGTGGTGTAAGTCCATTTTCTATTGTTTCGAGAAAATGAAAGGTTAGCTAGAATATCTGTTTATAAAAAATCTGGTGTGACTGGCGCACAGAACACAACTTTCTCTTACCTTCGGTAATCGAAAGTTGTGTACTGTGCTTGTCTCACCAGATTTTTTGTGTCGACATGAATTTAGTTTCCGACAGTAGGGTACATTCGATTTTCAAGATGTAAAATTTATAAGTATGGCAAAATATTTATATGTTGTTACCATGGCAACCATTTCTCCTATCTTTCCTATGGAGTACAAGAGTAAAGTGGCCTTCAGAAGATTTCAATCACAAAATGAGAATATACATTTTTAAGAGCATCTAAAAAATAATTGATTTTTGAATTTAAAAAAAATCGTTGGAGCGAATTTTGAGAAAATCGAAAAAAACTGAAAAAGTGCATCAGTAAAGTACTAGTACTCTTTGGTCGATTTTGTTCAAAAGCTTCGTGTTACGTCCCATGGGGGTGGCTAACATAAATATAAAATTTCAACCTCCTAGCTCTTTTCGTTCTTGAGATATTTTGTTCACAGACACACAGACAGACACACACACAGACAGACACACAGACAGACCATGTCGCGAAAACCACTTTTTGGATTCAGGGGACCTCAAAACGTGAAGATCCATCAAAATCTCGACATCGAATTTTTGACATGAATCCAATACTTTCTCTCTCTATCTAT
This sequence comes from Euborellia annulipes, assembly GCA_023213315.1. Lineage (NCBI taxonomy): Eukaryota > Metazoa > Arthropoda > Insecta > Dermaptera > Anisolabididae > Euborellia > Euborellia annulipes. The sequence goes on from JAKCPI010009727.1 coordinate 24,575, forward strand.
ATTAACATATATATAGAGGTAAGAGAAAGTAAAAATTTGTGTTAGTTTTTTAGTTTCCTTATTTTTGCTTACAATTACATAGATACAATCATTCGTTAATTTTAATTTTATTACTTTCAAGCCAATATTTTATATAAGAGAGAAGATATGATCGTAAAAAATCTAACCCCAAATTTTTTTATCTGAAGTAAAAGAGTAAAATGGGCCTCAAACATTTTGAGGGCAAAACGAGGCATTATTATTATTATTATCCTAATAAGAAAGGATTGTTTTATCTAAAAAAAATTCACTATTTCGATGGAAAATAAGAATTAGCTTTTCTTTGACCAAATTTCTCTTCTGCCTGCTTTAAGACTTGACTTTATATTTGCATATAAGAAATTAAAATGAGCCAAGAGAGAAGAAGAGCTGATGTTTTTATTCCATTTTTCCATTATCTGTACTATAATATTTGGAAGGAGATGTAGTAAATAAAATCTAAAAAAAATATATTTCCTCTCAAAAATGTTTTTCTTGTATATTTTTTATATCTTGAATTAATTAACATTAAATGTTAATAGACTTTTGGAAATTCATTCTATTAATAGCAGCATTTTTGAAGTTGCCATTTCTACTTTTGTTCCCTTTAAGGTGGAATTCCGAGCAACGCGACAGAGCGGCAGCGTCAATAGCGTCACTGCAGCCGCGACAGTGTCGCGCTTGTGGCTTCCGATGTCGGCGTCAGTAAACAAACGCGACCTATTGTCCTTACTTAAAAAATGTTAATCCTATCAATATTTCATCTTCATTTTCGTTGAAGTCCGCCATTTTGTTTATTGTTTTGTTATGACAACGCTCCGGCAGCGGCCGATCGAGAACAACGGGGTAGTGTCACTGCCGCCAGAGCGGCAATGACGTCACGGCAGTGTCACGGCTACAGTGACGCTATTGACGCTGCCGCTCTGTCGCGTTGCTCGGAATTCCACCTTTACACTGGGCCTTATTCATTTTACCTAATCTCACTTAATGAAAATGTCTTGGTTGAGAAGGGATTCTATATATTTCCTTTTAGAATGTTACAACATTGACTTTGAGGTGTCAGAGCAGCTTCTCCTCAAAGGTTGCAAGTTTCTAAGTAATAATTAGTATTAAATGGGGGCATATAAAATTGTTAATTACTATCAATATCTTACGATAATGAACAGTCTATCTTCATAATAACAAAGTTTGAGAAAATTCATATTTCCAAAACTGGTGAAATTTCAATGTATTTTTTTTTCATCCTTTAGAAGAGTATTTATTAATAATTTTAAATTTATCATCCAATTTACAGAAAACGCGGACTTTAAACAAGTCCAACATGATGCTCAATAAAGTGAAATGTATAGAATATAGAGCCATGGCTGTAATAGTAGGCCTGTGTTAGTTCCTGGGAGTTAGGCAACTCAAATGACCAACTCGTTGATGGATTTTTTCTTCTTTTACTGTCCTCGCCTTATTTCGGCGATGAGGGGACCTCCTTTTTCCCTCCAAACCTATTATGCGTTTTTACGACCAGAAGAAATAGGACAGGCCGGCCCGTCGCACAGCCTGACTCCTGTTGAAAAGAGGAAGGAAGAGGCAGACATACAAAGAACTGAAGGACTGCCTGTCCCAGCTCGAGCAGCTCGTGGTCGCCATCCACGTACCCACAAGATGTGGGCCCCTAAGCGACGCTGATAGATTTTTAAAAATTTTTAATTAATTGCTACCTGGACTCCAATGCTCGCATTCAATATACAAGGAATAATAAAATAAAATTTTAAAAAATTAATAACTTAAAAATTTGATTGATATATATATATATTCTGGTAAACAAGTACAGCATACACCTTTAAATTACAGAAAGTAAGAAAAAATGGTGTGCTGTGCGATCAGTCACACCAGATGACCCTCTCGAAAAACTCTGGATCCACTCTTGTCACAGACAGACCATGTTTCTGGATTCAGAGGAAACGTATATCTATTAAAATCTCGACATTGAATTTTTGACATGAATCCAATACTTTCTCTCTATAGGAATTATATATTACATATTAGGAGTAAGTAAAAACTAGCTGAATTTTTCTTTCATTATTAAAACCATACAATTCCGTGACCCGTGACTCATTCGATATATTTTAATTTCGGAGGCTTTATTTTTTGGATGCTCCTGCTCTTTCCCTTTATGATCAAGTTACAGTATAGGTCATCCATACATATATAAGCAGCAGAAAAGTTGTTAATATTTTACTAATTTACAATTTTTGTGGATATAGGAAAGGAAACGACCATTAATATATTATTTGACATTGTTATTTATTATCAACTACAAAAAATAAATGGAACGAATATTTAGAAATGTTATTTATTCAGCCCCCACATCCATATTTTGTATCTCTTGCCTTCAAATCAAAAAACAAATATTTAATTTAAAGATAATATTATTTCCATTCTTCTTTCTTCTATGTCATTTTTTATGTACGAAGCACGTATTTATTTTTCTCTAAAATAGTTATTTTTTTTTTATCTTCTGCGAAAAATCGAAACATGGCCTTCACCTCAAGATCCATCCATCTCTTTACTTAAAATAACCCTGAGTAATTTTTTTTTTTTTAAATATTTGTCATGTCAATTTACTGGTATGTAAATAATTTGTTATTTTTTCTTTAGTTCCTGACAAGATAAATTTACTAATTCAGAAATAAAATATTGTGATGTTTTGATCTGGTTGGAATAAGACATCATTCTGATTTTGCCGTCGTATTTTTTTAGGGATTTGACCAAATATCTCGTTGATCTCCTATAAGCCTCCAACCCTAGTAGTCTTTTAGAATGAAGGCTCAATTTTTACAGCCATTTCCTGAGAAAATATTTATTTTTGCTTGCTATGACAATTTCTAAAAAATATTATATCAACCTTTATCGGGTTAATTTCTTCTACGAGTTCAATGTTTATTACTAAAATATCAATCTAACGTTGATTAGATTTATACAAAATAAACATTTATTCTATAGAGAGAAAGTAAACAATAATATAGTAGGGTATAGTATAGGCCCAGTAGAACTATTTCATTAATTGTGAAAAAATTGAAGTTGCTCATGTATTTATTATATATAATAGGCTACAGTAATTTGTGAGGGTTTAACTTTTTATTAATTTTAAACTGGTAACCGTTGGCTCTAGTTGAAACATTATGCTTTAATAGGAGAATTAAATTTAAGTGCACAAGGTTTTCTGTTTCAATAATATATTAATTTGATATTAACACTTTATGCGCATTTCGACACCATATGTATCATCTTCAGAAGCGAATTACATACTGAATGGACTAGAACAGTGGTTCCCAACCTTTTTTGACCCATCGCCCCTTTCTGGAGGTTGACTAACACCTATCGCCCCCCCCCCCCCCCCTTTACATTTTCATTGTATGCCTAATTTTTGAAGTAAAGTGTAAATAATAAAGCAGTTTTATTATTTTAAACAATTTTATTACCGTAGGCCGATATACAGGGCCGCAGACAGACTTGACAAGCCCCGGGGCTACTTAGTAATACGCCCCCCCCCCCCCCCAAAAAAAAAAAAAAAAACTTAAAGTTTTTTTTTTACTATGTAAAAGGCTATTGTGGCCTTCATGCCAACACTTTTTTACACAGTTTTTGACACAACTTTTGAAATAGTTATACATAGCTTACAATATTTATTTAAATAAAGTTATATAAAATTTTTTTCAAAATTTCCTAAACAAAGAGTTACAAAGTTTTAATTTATCGAGGCCAGATCTGGACAGAGGATTACCGGGGGAATCTGGGGGTATGGAAATTTTTTGAAAATTAGCCGCTGAAATCTGCGTTTTTTAGCCTTCCTGAGTCGTGAAAAAGATCAAACTTGATTTGAGCTTAAAGGGCCCGGGCCCCCTGAGGAAAAAAAATTCAAGAAAATGATTTTCTTAATTGAATTTTAAGATTTGAGCTAAAAGTGACTTTTCAATTCTAGATTGGAATTATCTTCAGACTATTTTATTTTTATGATAATATTTTGTCCTCTTATATCCTGACCATCCTGTAAATAGGAGATTTTTCTCTTTGATTTTTATTTTTTTTAATTTTAGTAAACTAATAATTTTTCTCTCTTTGAATACTCATCGCCCCCCAATCGCCCCCCGCTTATTTATCGCCCCCCTGAAAACCCAAATCGCCCCCTTGGGGGCGATCGCCCCAGGTTGGGAACCACTGGACTAGAATCACTTTTCCACTGAGATAGTCAGAGTGGCTGAAGGTGGGGGTAGGAAAAGGGAAGGGAACCTTTCTAGGAAAATCGAGCTTTTTATTTTCATCCTTTAGTAAGCACTATTTACTTTTAATATATTTGTTAATAGAAATAAATATTATATGTTTCCTAATGTGGGCCTTGATTCTTTGGCGAACTTTGAATATTAAAAATTATTAACATTTATGTATATGTTAGGGGAGGGAGGAGGGGGTATAAATATTTTAGAAAGGCTTAGATGGGACATAGCCCAAAAAAAGGTTGAGAAACACTGATTTGGGGAATCTGATTTCCGGAGTTTGTCAATTCACGCGGCTTGGGACGTAGGTCGGTCTAGGGTTTGGATCCCGGTGGAAACAGTAACCGGGTTTTCAAAATATTTCAAAAACCGAGAAACCGAGTTTGGAGTGAATTTTGAGAAAATCGAAAAAAAAAAAAACTGAAAACTACACCAGTAAAGCACTAATACTTTTTGGCGGATTTAGATTAAAAAGCTTATTTTCGCACCCTAGGTGGGTGTCTAACTTAAATAAAAAGCACTTTTATGGATTCAGGGCACCTCAAAACGTGTATATCCAATAAAATCTCGAGATCGAATTTTTATCATGAATCCAATACTTTCTCTCTATATATTAACATATATAGAGCTAAGAGAAAGAAAAAAGGTAAGTTTCTTAATTAAATAATTTAGAATAAAAGAAAGTAATTATGATTTTTTTTAGTAACTTATTATAATATAAGCTTACTAAAACAACAAATAAGTTTATCAAAATCAAGAATTCCTCAATTTGTGAATGTGAAATGATTCTCGGAATTTGAGATAAAGGTTTCTGGACACTAGACATCAAAAACTTTGTGAATTCTCTGGAATTCTCAACGCTAATATGCATGCATGTATGAATGAATGGATGTCAAAAGACTTTAAAAAAAATAAATAAATAATTTTTTTTTAAGACTCAACTTTAAAAGAGATTTTACGATAAATAATTTTATGTATATTTTCAAAGAATTGAAAATGATTAGAGACTTATCTTTTTTTTTACATTTATTTGAAATTTTATCGTTACTCTTTGGGATAGCAAAAAATACATTATCTAATTAAAAGTTTAATTTCCATCAGGTCTACATAGAGAAAGACGTGGACATGTTTTATTTAATTTTCTCTCCCCATAGACACACATTGGGCTTAATGTACACATTTCCCAAATAGTTGCTTAGGACATTGGGTCGAATAGGGATAGGGAATGTTGATGGAACATCACAACTGACGCTCGTGTGTTTATTCAAATGTTGATCTATTTAATCGTGGTATCTGAGCCCATTAAGCTATCACCTTGGCAAATTGGTCTTGTGTAATTAAACATTCATGCTACATTTAAATCTAGTCCTTCTGACCGCGGGATCACAGAGAGAGTCGACCAACAACCAGGGACATCAAATTAGAGACTGCGATTTCGAAGCAGCAAAGGCTCCAGGCTGCTGTTCTACTCTCCAGCCCCTCCAGGGTTGTTTCTGTTTCTGTTCCAGGATAAACCGAAACACAAACACTCCATTTGTTCGTTGATCGATACCAAAAACACTTTCTTTCTTTCTCCTTTTAATTATTCACCAAGCGAATTATATGATTTATTAATTTTCCGCTAAAAAAGTGACGGATGAATACCTCGAGGGTTGTTTTTATAAATTTATCTTCATGAAAAAATTTCTCTTCAAATTGGCTCACTTAAAAGGTGTCCCTTTTCCCTACACCTGTACTTTTCCCTTGCGCTTTTCAATTATTCTTTATTTAATGTATATTTGATGTCTTTGGTTTCAAGTTATCAATTTTGTTTTGAAATAAAATGCCACCTCAATATATAATAAATAAAATACTAGTTTAGGGAAAATAATATTTCAATGTTGAATTTATTTTACACAATAATACAAAATTACCTTTTAAAAAATGAATAATCAGCATTAAATTGTCATCCTTCCTTAAAAGCCCTCTTCCCATTTGAATAGTTGAGTAAACAATTATTATTTTTGTTGAATTATTAATATTTCCTCTAGCTCTATTTAAAAATTATAGCCAAATATTGAATAACCATTATAATCAACAGTAATTAAAGGTGATCATCAGACTTAATTATACTCTAATATATTACCGGTATATTAATAGATGTATGCGTTTGTTTCGTAGTTGTTAATGATTTATAACTATTATATTGTCAATTTGACAGTAAATTATTGTTTAATTAATATAAGGATAATAGTACAATAAATTTTGGAAGAGAAGAAAAAAAATGTAGAGTGAATAATATATTGATATTTTTTTACATTTTAAAGAGTATCTAAAAATAAGTGATTTAAGAATTTTGAGAAAATCGAAAAAAAAAACTGAAAAAGTACTTCAGTAAAGGATAAGTAACACTTTGACCGATTAAGTTCATTCATTGAATCCCATACTTCTCTCTATATATGTATATACATGTATAGGTAAGAGAAAGTAATAAAAGAAAGAGCGAGAGTCGATGACTACTATGGTAAGCCTATCTTCTTCCCCTTATGTTAACGAGTTGTAGTTGCAGAGAGGCAGAAAAAAATCATTTTTCTTTAATGAAATAAAGGCATCATTTAAACTTTGAGTTTTAGATAAAGAAAAATATTTTTTTTATTTCACTTCTCTATTTATTTTTTATTTAAAAAAAAATTTAATTTTCCCCGAATTTATACTCTTTCTATGATTATATTAAATATATAGTATGTGAAATAATATATTATCAGCATATTTTCTCCTTTTTTATGAAATTTAATAAAATATATCAAAGGATGAGGTGTAACGGTAATAAAATTTTAAAATGATTATTTTTTATCTCACCCCTATTCTAGTAGACAGACAATATTTGAATTTTTTTTTTAATATATTAAATCTTTTATTTTATATTATTTATTGTTCACATCGACGTTTCGAATGTTATTATCAAGATTCAAATTGAAAAATATGGAACATGAATGAAAACTATAAATTTTCGATGTCGATATAATTTTTTTTTTTTTTAATTTGGGCTATGCAGTGCATTTTTAAAT
>JAKCPI010009730.1:0-16426 GCA_023213315.1 Euborellia annulipes
GTTTAAATACATTTATCGGAATACTTGAGGTCCGAACCCACTCCCTTTCCCCTTAAGTTTAATGAATTGTGTTTTTGATCTAGTTACATTTGTAGATTTTTTTGTATTCTAATTTTTTATCGTATACCTAGAATTTTAATTTTCAAATCATTATTTCCAACTAGTCTTTTATTTAGTAAAAGTTTTTAATAGTACATGAATTTTTTTTATTAAAATATTTAAGATATTTATGTGTTTTCTTCGTTATCATCCTAATTGAAGATTTTGTTGTTATATAAATTAAATATCTTAAATATATTTAATGAGATGGGTGGTTGGTTTACTATTGTTATAGTAAAAGTCTACAAAAAAATATCTTGTTTTTATTGAATTGGCATGCTCTAGTGATCTGGGTGTCAATTCCTCTAACTAACGTTTAACTCCGAGTTGAAACTATCTTCAGTGATAGTAGGATTGTTTTGTGAATCGAATACTCCAAAACCAAAACTCATTTCAAATACATATCGCTGGTTAATCTTTTTTAAATAGATGTCGTTATACTGGCCTTGCAAAATATATTTTATACAATTTTCTAATCTATATAATAGAAATATTGTTGAAATTAATATCTTTGAAGCTTATAGAGGATCGAAACGTCAACTGTGGCAATCTATAAATTAAAGAAATAAATTATCCATTATAATCGGCTTCTTAATAAATCTCTATGCAAAATATACACAAGGCATTACTTAAAATTTTTGTGTATACGAATAAAGCAGGCCAAATTTGACGTTTCAGTCCTCCATAAAACTCAGAAACTTCACAGCTGTAATGCACAGATGATGGCAACATCAATCAATAGACTTCAGAGTTATTGACTTCAACAATATTTAGAATATATATTATACATTACAAAATTGTATAAACGAGGATTCATCTTACACCAAATTTCCTCGAAACGCTCTTAAAGATCTCAAACATTATACAAAAGTTGTTTTAGGTTTTAAGAATTTTATGAAATCTATTGGGACCAAGTTCAAATTCCGAATGTAAATAAATCCCTTTTTAACCTGTTATTATTCAATATGGGAGCCAAGTTTTTTCTAATAGAGAACTGTTCATAACAGGAATCCGCCAACATGTTCACAGAATCAAGGCCTTCTTGATTTAATATGAAGAGATCCCGACACGACGAGATATTTAGTTAGGAATGTGCCTTGGCTTTATAGGTAGGCTGATATGAATTTGAGTTCATCAAATATGTCATTAAGTACTGTTAAAAAGAATTCCCAATATTTAAATTAATATATATTTATTATAAATGAGGTTATTTCTTCAGAAAATGTAATAATTAAGTGATAGAGAAAAAAAAAAAAACTAAATCGCATGTACCCCTCACGCTTGGAGGTCATTCTAAATTTTTTTTAAATATTAATATAATAATATTATTACTTTCCTAATGATTTAATAGCAAAACTTCCTTTTAACTTTGTTATTACATTTCTGACAATGTCTTAATGGTCTCGGATGTCAAAAAAAAATATCTCTATTTTCATCACATAAAAGGTAAATTGGAAAAAATAGTCTAGCCTATACACTGAGTACAATTTGGGTTGGCGAGGGGGAGGGAGGGGGGGGTGTCAATATTCCTGGTGATTACCCCTTTCTTCCCCAATAAATAAATTTTATAAAATATTTTTTCATAATTTCCAACGTTTAAAATTTTAACATTATATCTCTCTATATTTTTATTTATTTATTTATTTTTCGGGGATTTTTGTACCTTTTTAACTTGATCAGATTCATCTATAATTTTTTTCCCCAGGCTAGTTCAATAGTTTTGCTCATTACACATTTTACTACTTTTTGACTCTCACTATATTGTAGTGCTTTATGACTTATTGTCACTGGTTAACTTTCCACCCGAATTTATTTAAATTATTTTGGCTGCCCATTAATTTGGACAGTGTTTAAATATTCAAAAGATCTGGTGTGACTGGTTGCACAGCACTACAACTTTCTCTTACCTTCGGTGATCGAAAGTTGTGTTCTGTGCTTGTCACACCAGATTTTTTTGTGTCGAGTTATATTTAGTTTCCGGCAGTACTGTACATTTGAATTCAAGATGTAAAATTTATAAACAGAAAAATATTTATATTTTGTTACCATGGTAACCATTTTTCCTTTTTCCTCTGAAGTACAGTGAGCGCCACAATTAAGTCCCCACCTGATAGCTTCAGCATTAAGTACGTATATGATATAGTATATGATAAATGGTGAAATAAAATCATACGTACCAGATTTTACGTTTTACCTTTTCGGTCATTAAAATTATTTCACTATACACCATATACTATACCATATATTTTAGGCTCTAGCTATCAGGTGGGGACTTAATTGTGGCGCTCACTGTACTAGTGTAAAGTGGTCTTCAGAAGATTTCAATGGCAAAATGACAATATACATTGTAAAGAGCATCTAAAAAATAATTGATTTTTGAATTTTAATCAAAATGTTGGAGAAAATTTTGAGATAATCGAAAAAAACTAAAAAAGTACATCAATAAAGTACTAGTTAATAAATAAAAAATTTGTACTCTTTGGTAAATTTCAACCTTTTAGCTCAATTCCTTCATTGAACACACACCCACACACAGATTTTTTATTATTCGGTGAACATCAAACCAATTCCCGCAAGGAACCTGATGTCACCCATTTATTGGTCCTCTTTTCTTTACATTACAGATCTTTTTTTTTAATTATTAATAATTACAATTAAATATTATAATGCATTTAAAGGTAATGTACTTCACGGGGAGGGACTCTTCCGCCGGATGGTATTCGAGGCGCTACCTCGGACGCGGCCGTCGATTTCTTGCTCTTGAGGTGGTCATAAAGAAGCGCGCAAAGTTCATGTGTGAACCCCACAACACTCTGGTGGTAATATGACTTAGGGTTCCACGTGTGACTCCGAGTGATGTAAGGGCCTGGATTGAGTTAAGGGACCAAACTCCCTTCCAAGAAAGTGTTACACCTTCCACCCAGAAACGAAGCTTTCCGTGGACCCTTTCTGCGGCCTCATAGAGCGGTCTCAGGTCGTACTTCTCGATCTTCTGTTGGTTTACAACGTCCAGCTCTTGGGCTCCAGAGACGACTTGAGTGTCTATAAATACACCGGCACCATCCCGTATAGCTAGAATGTCCGGCTTCAGCACACCATTTGATGTTCGGTAAGATCTTTCACGCTCCACCTTCCAGCCGGAGCGACTGAGAGAGTTGGCCACAATCGAGCATACGGCATCATGCCTCAGGATTCGACCCCCATGAGATCGCCAGCAGTGCTGAACTATGTGGGCAGTAGTCTCTCTGGAGCCGATGCATCCCGCTCTGCAGTTCTTGTTTCCTGGTTGTGTCCCCCGTCGCATTCTCACTCTAGAAGGCAGTGCATTGATCCATGTTCGAATATAGTGAACCCAGTCGGATCCGCGAATGGAATGAGCATTCTCATTTATCCACTTGGTAGATGCCGTTGACTTAGATGCTTCTTTCAGCTCAATACCATCTACGGATCTATATAGGATTTCAGCCCAGTACTTTTCGCGCATGGTCTTCGTGCGTAGGAATGTATTGTCGTTTTGGAGGCCACGTCTAGCCCAGTCAAGTCTAGTTTGTATGTAGTGGCTGCGATGGGCCGCTTGTACCGCTTTCAATGAGGACATTTCGAGTGCATCGAGACGTTCGAAAACGAGCCCCGGAATATGGGTTGAAAGGGATGGAATACCCAACCCTCCATCCTTAATCGAGGCATGGAAGAAAGCGTTGATCGTATCGTGCGGCAACCTAAGCCATTTCCTTAAAGCCTTCCTGATTCTTGCGTCTTCTCTTCTAAGATATTCAAGATTGACACGTCCCAGGCATAGCTTATGTAATAGACTGGGGATAAGATGGGATCGTAGAACGCGGACCTTCTGCTGGGGTTTTAGAGGGGCTTTCGAGATGACTTCGATGTTCGTAGCAAGGTCTCCGGCAACTTCAACTGGGCCATCATATTTAAACAGAACTCCTAGGTATTTCCAGGTTTCAGTTATTGAAATAGTGCCCAAAGGGTTGTCGTTACAGTCGAAGAAAGGTGTTAGATCGACTTTGTTTACTCTTCCAGATAGCCCCTTAATTAGAGACAGGGTCCGACTCTTCCTGGGATTAATCTCAAGACCAAAGCGCGCCAAAGACTCTTCGACCGCCCTTAAGTTCATTTCGAGGCCTCTTCTGGATTCCGATAGAAGAACCAAATCATCGGCAAAGGCAAGAGCGTTAATTCGAGTGCCTGGCTCCAGCTCGTACCCAACTTCTCTTCTACAATCCGCCAGGACGCTATCCATTATAAGGTTGAATAATGGCGGTGACAGCGGATCGCCCTGACGAACTCCTCTTGCCTGTTCTAAAGGAACCGAGCTTTCACCCCCGTGTTGGAAGACAGTTCGTGAATTCTGGTATAATTTACGGAGATATGCTGTTATCGTGGATGGAATACCGGCGCATTCGGCTTGATGGATAATCGATTCATGGGACACTGAATCGAAGGCCTTTGAAACGTCCAGTATGGCAGCATAGCAGGTCCTATGAAATCTGTTGGAGTGGTCGAGACAAGCAGATAATATGGCGACATTTTCTGCGCATCCATCTACAGGGCGAAATGCCCTTTGTCTTGCGTCATTAGGAATTTTCATAAGTCTTGCGGCCAGAATTTTGTTCAAATGTCTCACAAAGACACCCGGCATGGAGATGGGTCTGACTTCACTGGGAGTTGAGACTTCGGGCCCCTTCGGAATAAATACTGTTCTTGATAGGCATAGATGGATTGGAAGATCCTCGAGAGACAGAACGATATTACAATAGGTGGCCTGAAGTAAGGGCGGAACTGCGTTCCACAAAGAGGCTGGTAGACCATCGGGGCCTGGTGCAGATCCAGAGTGAATTCTGTTCTGTATGCACAGACAATGTCGCGAAACCACTTTTCTGGCATTCTGGCCTTAAAACGTGTATATCCATCAAAATCTCGACATCGAATTTTTGACATGAATCCAATACTTTCTCTCTCTATATAAATGTCTATTAACATATTATATATAGGTAAGAGAAAGTAAAAATAGCAAATCTAGATATATTTTTTACCAATTACAACAATGACATGAATACTATTGTGAATTCGTGATTTGTTTAGGAATAATAGTAAAATGAACCAATTAAATTGACTTCTCTTCCAGTTCCTAAACACAGCGCCATTTAATCATTTTAAAAATTAAATTTATCGTCTTGTTAAATTTGGAATTTTAAGTACCATTGTTTTATGATTACCACTTGATGTCACAATAGATCAATGTTACTACTATAAAATTTCACGATGTCATAAGCCATTCCCTTGATAGAAATCAGCTGTTATGTTGCAAGTATGTCAAAGCTTCTCTTCTCATTCATGCCTTTTAGTGTTACTAACGAGGAGGAATTCAAAGACTTATAAATATAACTAGGGGGAAGACATAAATCCTTGTTTATTTTTGGGGGCGTATTACACCTCTCTCTCTCCTATCATATATCTATAAAGAGTTTTTGTTTATTTATTAACAAACTTGATTGCTGAAACCACATGCTATTTTCTTTAATAAACAGAGGCTATAACTAGAGAAGGGTGCTATTTCAAGAGGCTTACTTACATCAATTTCAGATTGAACAAATCCTTAAAAAATAAATTACTTATTAGATTAAACTTAATCTAGTATAGTGACTAAAGTACTAAGACAACACTTGGAAAAAAGCATTTATGTATTTCAGTCAAATATTTGATAAATATAGAGGAGATCGAAAATAGCCATCAAACACGAAAGCTTATGTTAACTTTAACGTAAATTTCATAAAATTATTTTTTTATACCTATAAGGCATGGAAGTTTGCAGCCAGATGTAAATAAAAAGAATAAAATTTTCTTCTGCAGGCCTTTTTTTTGTACTGATTACGTATACTTCCTCAGGTCTAACAAAGAAGTCAAATTTTGCAGTAAATTCTAAGACAAAATTTAACTAGTTGTTTCTTGATGGCTGGATATTATAATATGAGGATGTGGTATATGGGCAGCTAAAGCTAAAAAAAATAAAATCCTATATTTTGTTGACGTTTCGAGTGCCGATCGCATTCTTCGTCAGGATAAAATTATATTATATTTATTTATAATATCAATTTTGTCCTGATGAAGAGTACGATCGGCACTCGAAATATACTTTTATTTTTTTTGGCTGCCCATTTACCACATGCTAATAGTCTATTACAAAATTTTATTTTGGAACATTCATCTATTCAAGTATTAATTAGTTAAACAAATTTTTTACTCCCTTAGATCCCCTTCACTTGTCAGCAATAGTAGTAAGCAAATCGTTAATTTCTTAAGTATCAATATTTGAAATGGGAAGGAGTAATGTTTTTTGTAACTTATTGACCCCCCCCCTTACCGCCGAGACGTGTTGACAATTAAATCTTAAAGCCAAAAGGGGGCGGGTTCTGATCCCAGGCAGTCTGATGAATATATTTAGATCATGTGGACACCAAATGGTTTAAATAAAAGTGTCTGAACTGTTATATAATATCGTATTTAAACATTTTTTTTTTTTTAGAAAAAAAACATTCACACTTTTTCTCATTCACACTCACATTCACACAGTCTTTTCGGCAACTTAGGCCATTTAAGACTTTGACGATAACCGTTATTTATTACGATACAATTAAGGGGGTCCAGGCTTTCTTATTTAAGCCATTTGGTATCCAAATGCCTTAAATAAAATCATCGGACTGCCTGGCGTCGGAACCCGCGACGTTTGGTATAGAAGGTAGGCACGCTATCAACTACTCCAAGCCCCGTGGGCGTATTTAAACATTAATACCGTTAAAGTTTATATGGCCTCAGAGGCCGAAAAGACAAAAAATCTTGTTAACCCCCTCTCCTTCCCATCGCCATAAAAAGTAAGCAGATGTTATTTCCCTACACTACTTATGTAATACTTGAATGGACCCTTTGCTTTAGTACTTCATTTGATTAGACTATTAATTCATGAAAATAAAAGTTTGCTATTATAAAATATTTACTGAAATATCTGTAAAAAATTTGAATTCTCTGTTACTCTGAGTAAGTGCTCATTTCGGTTAAACTTCACGGTACTGTAAAAATGAAATTTTTTTTTATATAATTATAATTATTTTAAATAATATTTTGCGAGTGATACGATTACAATTTTATGAATTCAAGGTTAATAAAAATAGGCTACTTATTTTTCCTGATTTAATTGAAATTTTTTAAAAATAAAATACGTCATTTAGGAATGACGCTTATCTTATCTTTTTGATTAGGTATTTTTGTGACAATTTCATCTTCAATTTATTGTTATAATTGTATAGGGGGAAAAAAGTGAAACTTATTTATTTAAATACATAGTTACAGCTATCTAATTTTCGAATTCAACATTTATTTTTAGTTGAATAGCCCGCCTACTATCTAATTACTAATTACAATGAAGTTTACTTATCTTTATTTCTTTTTTTTTTGTTTTTGTTTTTTGTTTTTTTCTCTAACATTTCACTTTTTTTTTATTTATTCTTTTGTTCCTGTTTGTTTTTCTTTGCTTTTTTCCGCACTTGAACGAAGATCAATTCTCTCTTTGGGGTTCGTAATTTTATTTATTTTTTTTTTCTCTCTGAAAGTAATTAAAACCCACTCAAATCTTTGGTAGTATCAATGGAATAACTCGTGTTTTTTAAACAAGATACAAAAAACTGCTAATTTAAATTAAATTCTTTCTTTCCTTTGTCTATTTTCTTTCCATTGGATTTCTTAATTAAACCAAAAATTCTTAATTCAGATATTTAATGAAATAATAAATTAACTTTTTTACATCTTTATAAAATTTTTCTTTGAAGATGGATTTTTTACTTTTTCTTACCTATATGTATATGTTAATATACATATATAAAGAGAGAAATTAATGGTTTTATGTCAAAAATTCGATGTCGATATTTTGATGGATATACACGTTTTGTGGTCCCCTGAATCCAAAAAGTGGTTTTCGCCACATCCCTGGTAGGAATTGCCAATGCTGACAATTGGCCGAACCTTGGGCCAGTGGTCATTTGCCGAGCCTTGAGTAGTGACCATTGGGCCAAGCCTGGTCCGAGGCTTGGTTCATTCGTCTTCCCAAGGCTCGGTTTAATACTATTGGGCCAAGCCTGGTCCGAGGCTTGATCCAAGGCTTGGCCCAACGTTATTATATTATTAAACCGAGCCTTGGGAAGACGATTGGACCAAGCCTGGTCCGAGGCTTGGCCCAATGGTCACTACCCAAGGCTCGGTTTAATAATATAACTACCATTGGGCCAAGCCTCGGTCCAGGCCTGGTCCAATCGTCTTCCCAAGGCTCGGTTTAATAATATAATACCATTGGGCCAAGCCTTGGATCAAGCCTCGGACCAGGCTTGGCCCAATAGTATTAAACCGAGCCTTGGGAAGACGAATGGACCAAGCCTGGACCGAGGCTTGGCCCAATGGTAATATATTATTAAACCGAGCCTTGGGTAGTGACCATTGGGCCAAGCCTCGGACCAGGCTTGGCCCAATGCTTAATTGACCCATCATGTAATTAAAAAAAAAAAAAAATTAAATTAAATCAAGTACTATTAATTGAAAAAAACAGTAATATATATTTTAAATCTGGTGATTGTTTGATAAAGTTTATTTAGCTAAAATAAAAGGCAAATCAAATAGCTTAAAAGAGAGTCATATCAATATAACAACTGTGTACGAGAGCGTAAAGGCAGTGAACAAATGAAGATCAAAACCAAAAAGCTCGAGTTCAAATCTCTCGAGAAACAACTTTTTTTCCTCGAGGCTTGGATCGACCATCCATTTTTTGTTTTCCAAGGCTTGGGCCAACCTTGGTTTTTTTGATTCTCGAGGCTTGGGCCAACCTTGGTTTTTTTGATTCCCAAGGCTGGGTACATTGTTATCATTCCAAGGCTTGGACCAAGCCTCGCCCAATGGTTAGACAAGGCTTGCCCCAAGCCTCGCCCAATGCTCGGCACGATTGGTCCAAGCCTGGTCCGAGGCTTGGCCCAATTGTGTATTCCTACCAGGGATGGTCTGTGTTCAATTTAAAGCATGAAGGAATTAAGCTAGAGGGTTGAAATTTTATATTTAAGTTTTGTACCCTACTGGACCTTGAAAATAAAATTTTAATCAAAATCAACCAAGGAGTACTAGTACTTTACTGATGTACTTTTTCAGTTTTTTTCGATTTATACCTATACAATAGATGTATTAGGAGGTTCAGGCACATTTATTTATACCATTTGATATCTAAATGATTTAAATAAATTAATCGGACTGCTTGGGATCCGAACCCGCGTCCCTTGGCTTCCAGGCTATCATTATTAACATTTATCAACAACTCGCCTCTCGGCCACGCGACTTTATTTATTCATAGCATAAAAATACTTTTTTTATTTCGAAGAATTTTTTGACAAATTACACATTAGAAAGAGACCAGCTTCTCGCACCAGTGTCCCGGGTTCGCTTCCCGTCCCAAGCGAGAAAAATTTATTTCATTTGATTTGACTACAAATCATTTGAAATAAATAGGGATGGGGTCTAAATGGCCTTAGATGCCGAAAAAGACCTTAAAAAAAAAAAAAAGGTCCGGTGGCCTGGTGCAATGGATAGCACGCCTATGCCCCGGAAAGGCGGAGATCCTGGGTTCGATTCCCGGGGGCCATGGGATGTTTGGCCTCATCAATAAAAAACACTCACATGTCTTGTTAAAAAAAAAAAGAGACCATACCATCAAATTGGAAGATGCTATTAAAAATGAACAAGCAATGACATGTACAATTGGTACAATTTTTATCTTAACAAATTCATTAAACATTTCAGGAGAAGTACCCATTTAAGAAGAATAAACACATAGACCGCTAATAATATAATTCTCTACCATTCGTCTCCTTAAATGTCAAATAAAAAAAAAAATTCCTCGAATCAATTAGTAACATTTTTTTTCCCTGTAATTACATTGCAAAATAAACAAACGTATGCATGCATTCATTGAATCGGTGGCTGATGTACCGGCGCTGTTGACAACTTTACCACTTTGCTCCTTTTTGCCTCCGCTTTGGAATGTCGACATATACAAACATCCACGTGGATCTCGGTACCTGAACATACCTACACACAAACACACAGACAAACAGAATCAACTCTAACGGTATCGGCACGTCAGATGCGGTTCTATTACCTCGGATAGATTCAATCCAATTGGATCCTACTTGTTAGCTTATTAACTTACAAATTTTTTTTTTTTTTTTTTTTTTTTTTTTTTTTTTTTTTTTTTTCAGCCCCGCCTACACAACCACTTCACCAAAACCCTTTTTACAGAAAATAAAATACAGAAAAAAAAAAAGGTGAGGGCAAAAAAAAAATATTTTAAAAATAGTAGATAAATATACACTCAACTTTCACTAATTGCTTACTTCTTTCTGTTATTTAATAGCCTATTTTTTTTTTTATTTCTTCTCCAAATACTAATAAATTTTTAGATATTTTCATTTCATAATTGAAATAGAGAGTGTATTAGAGCCTGAATACAATATACTCTTAATTCACGATTCTTTATTATTTTGCACTAGTTGCGGGGTCGGCCAAAATTTAATTTCTAAAATTAAGTTTCACAATAGCATTAGTTATAGTTAGGTTCTCAATTTCCTCTTAAATTTTTTGGTGTTCCATGTGAAAATTATTAATTTAATAAATAATAATAATAAATATATTTACAGTAGAATACCGATAATTCGTATTGTCACGGGATCGACGGTTTTGTACGAATTATCGAAAATTCAGTAACTTGTCTCACTCATTCGCTCTCTTTCCCCCCTCTCTTGAAAACAGCAAAAAAATTAATGAGATTTTTTAAGATCAAAATACGAATTATAAGACGTTTTAAGTGACATCGAGCATAAAAGTAATTACGAATTACCTAGGGGACTGGAAATATATTGTTTTTATGAGTTATCGGGATTTCTCCTGGCAACCGGCATGTTTGTACGATTTAGTGAGTAATACGTATAATCGGGCTACGAATTTTCGGGATTCCACTGTATTTATTTATTTCAATTCCCTAAAAACAAATTCACACATATTCACACTCATAAATTAAAGTCTAAAGCTAAAAATTAAAATCAATACATATAAATAAGGTTTCCAAAAATATGTATGCCTAACATATTTAAAAGAGTTCCTCGTTAAAATAAAACTGGAACATCTGATTTAGAAAATAGCCATAGTTATTCATTCTAATGAAGATCAGAAAGAATGATCGAAACAGTTCGATAATTTTAATATTACAATTAAATAAAACTGAATTTTTTGAAGTAGCCTTATTAGTGAGGATTATAGTATAAAAAGTTTTTTGCTATTTTTCACAAATTTAAAAAAAAATCTTTAATTCTTTTAATAATGTTTAAATTGCATAAATGATTTTGTAAAATAAATATTCATTACATACGTTCAAAGAAGACCCAGAAATGTCCGCTTGACCAATTAAACTCATGATTGATAGAGTGAAGTCATAAACTCAAGTCACAAGTTCAGTTATGATTTTTACTCTCTCGCTACCTCTATATATATGTTAATATATAGAGAGAGAAAGTATTGGTTTCATGTCAAAAAATTCGATGTCGAGATTTTGATGGATCTTCACGTTTTGAGGTCCCCTGAATCCAAAAAAGTGGTTTTCGCGACATGGTCTGTCTGTCTGTGTGTCTGTCTGTGTGTCTGTGTGTCTGTCTGTGTGTCTTGAACAAAATATCTCAAGAACGAAAAAGAGCTAGGAAGTTGAAATTTTATATTTAAGTTAGTAGCCCCCCCATGGGACGTGACACGAAAGCTTTTGAACAAAATCGACCAAAAAGTACTAGTACTTTACTGATGCACTTTTTCAGTTTTTTTCGTTTTCTCAAAATTTGCTCCAACGATTTTTTTAAAATTCAAAAATCAATTATTTTTTCGATTCTCTATAAAATGTATATTCTCATTTTGTGATTGAAATCTTCTGAAGACCACTTACTCTTGTACTCCATAGAAAAGATAGGGGAAATGGTTGCCATGGTATCAAAATATAAATATTTTCCCATACTTATAAATTTTACATCTTGAATTCAATTGTACCCTACTGTCGGAAACTAAATACATGTCGACACAAAAAATCTGGTGTGACAAGCACAGTACACAACTTTCGATTACCGAAGGTAAGAGAAAGTTGTGTGCTGTGCGCCAGTCACACCAGATTTTTTGACCTCCTTCCAGCCTGGCTGGGATAAGGCAAATTGATCAATATTTTTTTCTTATTAAAAAGACTTTACTCGTCTATATGCATCATTTCCTATCTCTAGCTCCTTCTGCTCTTGCTTCAAGCATTTAGTATGTTCTGAAAAACTATAAGAACCTCTCCATTATGAGCCTCGATCTTTTTAGAATATTTTTGAAGTGAAACTTTTTTTACTCACGGTAGAACAATTCATACCCCTGAAAAGCTGCATCCGTTTGAGGAAGATTCACCCACATGCACTAAAGTTCAGCAAATGACACTGCAGACTCAACACATTTATATACCAAAAAAGAGTTAAATATAAATTCAATTGAACAGATCTGAACAATTTCCTTCCATGAATCTGAAGTTTTTACTTTCTCTTACCTATGTATATATGTAATATATATATAGAGAGAAAGTATTGGATTCATGTCAAAAATTCGATGTCGAGATTTTGATGGATCTTCACGTTTTGAGGTTCCTGAATCCAAAAGTGGTTTTCGCGACATGGTCTGTCTGTGTGTGTGTGGGTGTGTGGGTGGGTGTGCGTGTGGGTGGGTGGGTGTGTCTGTGTTCAATTTTAAGCATGAAGGAATTGAGCTATGAGGCTGAAATTTTATATTTAAGTTAAACACCCTCCTGGACCGGAAAAATAAGCTTTTAATCAAAATCGGCCAAAGATTACTAGTACTTTACTGATGTACTTTTTCAGTTTTTTTCGATTTTCTCAAAATTTGCTCCAACGATTTTTTTTTAAATTCAAAAATCAATTATTTTTTAGATGCTCTTTAAAATGTATATTCTCATTTTCTCATTGAAATCTTCTGAAGACCACTTTACTCTTGTACTCCATAGAAAAGATAGGAGAAATGGTTGCCATGGTATCAAAATATAAATATTTTCCCATACTTATAAATTTTACATCTTGAATTCAATTGTACCCTACTGTCGGAAACTAAATACATGTCGACACAAAAAATCTGGTGTGACAAGCACAGTACACAACTTTCGATTACCGAAGGTAAGAGAAAGTTGTGTGCTGTGCGCCAGTCACACCAGATTTTTTTTTATTTTTTTAGTGTTTATGAATAAAAAGATGTTTTTTTTAAACTTCTTCGAAATAGTTTATTTTTAATTTCTATATAATTATTTGTGTACTTTTAAGAATATTTTGTATTTATTAATATTCATTGATATGACAATTTGCTTCCGCGGGAATTTTGATATCTTTTTTTTTCAGAATTGAGCACTATTATTATTTTTCTCCAGCAAATTACTTAATACAATTTTGATAGGGTTTTGTATTAAGCTGCTGCCCTCCATATCCCCTGAGTCAGCTATTACAAAAACGTCTTGCGCATGTTAGAGACAGCTAGTTCCAAGACAAACACAATCACAAAATACACACAAGGACCTAATCTAAAGGGGGCATTGTCTGTATAGAGGGATTACGCCCCTGTTCTGGAATCAATAAGGCTTAAAGGGGCGACACACGACGCGTCACTTTCTCAGATGGGAGGAAAAAAAATCTTCCACCTAAATGCATTCGATGAGATTAGATATCCAATATATTGATATCTTTATATATATATGTGTGTGTATAGATTTAGAAGCTGTATTTCCGAACTTTTTTAATCTTATTATTTATATAATTTGATCCGGCTTTCGATGAGATTTACTACTTTAATCTAGGTCAAGGTTCTTAAATTCTGAAATAAATTATATTGAGAGAGATTTTGTTCGGATCAATTCTTTATTTCGATATTTTTTTTTTGGATTCGAAAGAATTTTATTTATATATTTTATATAAATGTTGATAAGAAATGCTTTTAAGAGTTGGCCAAAAGGTTTGTCCACTTTGCGCGTTTTGTTAATCTTATGTTAGATTAGGAAAAAAAGAACGTACATTATAGTGGTTTGTTTTCCCTTTCCTTTAAAATTAATTTAAATAAATATGCCCAGATGGCTTCATATGACGAAAAAATACTGTTTTTTTATTACACCAAAGTGAAATTTAGAAAAAGTTTAGAAAATTGTCAAGATCTGTTCAAATGTACAAATTTATGATCTTCAGCGTTTAATGAATGAACCTTACCTCACTAATTCAAAACATCAAAACGGAAGATGATGAAAAGCAGCGTTTCTGAGGCATAATTCAAACTTGCGCTATCAGAGGAAAAGAAGTTGCACTTCAAAAAAATAACTTCCCGAGAAAAAATGATTAAAAATGATAGAGGGATCCACACGCGCGTAGCAGGTCTGCATAGTGAACCTTGAGGGACCCGTAGGGATATACACGTTCACACCAGGGACACACACATCCACACTAGAACCACACAGGAGGATACACGCATCCACACCAGAAACACACAGGGATACACGCGTCCACACCAGAAACACACAGGGATACACACGTCCACACCAGGAAGGCACATTTTTCTATTGATCACTTTCGATCTACTGTGTGTGTCCCTGGTGTGGGCGTGTATATCCCTCTGTGTTTTTAATCATTTTTACTCGGGTTCATTGCTTAGTTACTTACTCTTTTCACTGAGAGTTTAATGCAACGCTAAAAAGCGAACAACTTTATATAATTCTGAGTTAATTTTTTATCTGGTACTTGACAATTTCGAGATGATCCGGGCTCCAGCTCTTTCTTCCCTTTGTTAATTAACATTTATAACTTGAGACATGTGGATTCACATCTTTATTTAACCAGTTCGATAAATATTTATGCAAACTTCGTCAACAATTGGCGGAAGTATGCGTCCGTGGCGGGACAGCTGAACAGTGATTTTGATTGATCCGTAATAGATTCGGTAGTAACAATTAGATCATTCTTTGTTATTAAGAAATTTACTAACCTTTAGTTACTTATTCAAATTTCGACTACATACTTTCCGTATCTTTAATTTAATCTCATGTCAGAATGTCATAAAATAAATAATTCAAAGGAAAGGAATGATGAAATCATCTATCTCTTATAATATACAAATTTGCTTTTTCCTCTCAGCCATAATTTCAACCAAGAATTACTCCATTTTTATTTATTTATTTAGTCATAATTCTTGATACGGCCTCTTAAGTCTGATATTTTTCTAAGACGAAACTTTTCTTCATTAGTCTGTTTTTAGAGTTCATTCTTCTTACACCTCATAAGCACTAAAAGAAAAAATAATTCTCTTGTTCATTCAACTATTTTTTTTTTTTTTTACAAACTAACACTCTTTCAAATAGAAATTATTATTATTATTACTTTCTCTTACCTCTATATATGTTAATATATATAGAGAGAAAAAGTATTGGATTTTTTTTTAAACACTCACACTTTTTTCCCATTCACACTCACACTCACACACACATACACACAGTCTTTTCAGCAACTTAAGCCATATAAGACTTTACAGAAATATCTTGAAAAAACACCCCTTTCGCTAAACTTTTACGCCGGAATATTTAAATTTAAAATTTTTTATCAATAAAAAGATAATAGAATTTTTCAAATTTTCAAGTGTATGTCGTACAAAGAGCCCTTGCAGTTTTTTAATCATTGAGCCTCTCTGATATGAAGGTATCATTTCTGGGATTTAAACATAAACAAAAAAGATCCATTATAAACTTGAATTTTATTTTACTTTTTTGATGGAAAATATCAAAAAAAACTTCCAACTCTTAGCTCGCCTACGAACTTTAACAAGTTAGAGGAGAATTCATTTAAAATATCTTTAGACGAATGGATAGATAAATAAATAAATAACTTTTATATTTATTATTATTTTATATAATATGTTCAAGTTAATAATAGAAAAACTTTTAAATTTATATACTGTCAAGAAACATTTATCCCCTCGATCCATTAAAAAAAAAAAAGTTGTTTGATAATAAAATCTAAGAAATGCCTCTCAACGCCCTGGACTAATGACTTTCCAGCGGATTGCTGTCTAAGATTTTATTGAAAGAAATGACATGAATAGCGTTAACATTCTTCATCCGTGAAAAATAAATGATAATAATAAACAAATCAATAATAAAGAAAAGAGAGATAAAACTTTTTCT
>JAKCPI010009731.1:0-23632 GCA_023213315.1 Euborellia annulipes
TTTTGAATAGGAAATTTAAGTATATAGATCAAAACAGGTCTATTCTCTAAGCAAAACGTTAACTTTTAACATCTGTAAACAGTGTTATTTCATTAATAAGAGGGTAAAAATGAGAAATGCAGCTAAGGTTATTTCTTTATTTATGTACCTGGTCGTTTTACACTGTGTATATATTTATTATATATGAATTTTCAACAATGTATATAATCCACTATGACACTTTCATAATGACTTTTTGCCAGCTCTGAAGATGGTTCAAACACGGAACCGAAACGTCAGCTGTGTTAATTAACCAAATAAAGAAATAACCTTAGCTGCATTTCTCATTTTTACCCTCTTATTAATATAACATCTCAGCTATAAATTGTTTATGCAACAGTGTTATTTCATTCACACTTTTAACGCCGTATATAAAATAATATATAGGCTACTGTATATATAAATATACACCGGTAGTCGGTAACTGTTTTTAATAAATATTTGAATGTTAAGCATGGGCGTAACTAGAGAATTTGGCTGGGGGGCCTGGAAAGCCCCCATATTTTCTCAATTTTTCTTGGAGCAGGGAGCTTTCTGGGGAGGGGGGTCACCCCTCTAGTTACGCCCATGATGTTAAGCCTATATAAATGTTTTTCTCGATCTAAATTGTGAATGAAAAAATTGGTGGTACTTCAATTCATTTTTTGAGTATTACTCTCATATCCTTGTCCGTTTGTTTGTCGGTCACATGGGCGTACCCAGGATCAAATCTAGGGGGGGGCATGGTCAGATCATGGTCGTCCAGGGGGGGGGGGGGGCAGATCATGGTCGTCCAGATTGTGACATAGCTATTTTTTATATAGAGGGGTAAAGCCTTCGAATTAAAGGCCTAAAAACCCTCGAGTCCTAACAAAAAGAATCATTCCCCGTCGCCAACCACCAATTTTGTTTCGTTTCATCACTTTATAAACATTTAATTTTTTTTTGTTGCTTCTAGGGGGGGGCCGCCCCCCCGCCCCTCGCTGGGTACGCCCATGGTCGGTCACCTTATTATATATACATTCCCGAGCTATAAAGATAATATAAAGAGCAGCCCCTACATCGAAACCAAAATTAAATTCAAAAAAAGACGTTTCCCCACCGTATTTTTTGCAACTGTTTTTAGTCATTTTAAAATATTTTATTTATACACCTCTTCTAATTATTCAATAAGTTAAAACAAATAATCGAGTTTGTTCAATTACCTTCGGATATTAGTTTATAATTTATTTCCGGGCAACAACTTCAATAAAACCCCACTATTCTTTTATTCTATACAAAACTCGTTTCCGTAAATAGACTATTTATTTACATTACAATTTATTTTTTAATTTCTATTCCATCCGTAAACCACAAGACATATTTTAGTCTTGAAACTCACTTTCGTTTATCCTCTTTGGTTTATAAGAAAGTAAAAATAAATTTAAAATTTTCTCTATAAGGTGCTTCAAAATAAACCCCTCCCCTCTTATTTGAATTTGTCTTATTGTTTACCAACATTCACCCCCCCTCCTTTTGGAGCTCCTTAACATGCATAGAGCATCAGCTATTACCAAATTGCATAATTGAATTGATTCCGGTCGGCATTCGTTTATGCTGTTCAGGTCATCGCTTTCTCCACTCAACCTTGCATCTCGTTAGTTGTAAAACTAATTACAAAAAAATAAAATAAATTAAAAAAATTAGCTTGAAAAGGTCAATTATTTTATTTATTATTTTAATGATCTGCGAACGGTTTGCTTGCTTTTATTCACGAGCATTTATTTGGGTTGCGTTTCATGCACGTGTTCATTGGCTCTGATAAATTGCATTCGGAGATTAGATGTATAGATGAGTGAAATTTATATCATGTGGTCATTTAATTAGTTAATCAAAAAAAGTACAAAGTGGCGAAAATCATCACATAGTTCCTCTTTTTTTTTTTTTGTAAAAACTAATTACTCACGAAATTAAATATTATTCTTTGTATATTAATAATTCGACTAGAAAAGATACATTAAATCTCTTAAAATACTGTACTCTTTACTTTATTTAAGTCAGCTTTTTCTTACTTTCGATCCAGAATTTCGAATCATTGCATATAATTAAAAATAAAAAAATAAATTATTTTTTTTAACACATTTTTTTTCCCATTCACACTCACACACGCATACACACAGTCTTTTCGGCAACGTAGGCCATTTAAGACTTTAAACTATACTCTTTATTTGTAAATATATCTATTGGGGGTCCAGAGATTCTTATTTAAGCCATTTGGTATCCAAATGGCTTAAATAAAATCATCGAACTGCCTGGGATCCGATTAAGAATCTACATACATTCTATGAATACTGAAATATTTAAAATTAACACCAAATACACCCTAGATAGGATATGCGCTGCCTTTATTATTTATTTAATTTATTAGTCATCCGTCCCACAAATTAAAATCTATATCTATTACAGATACGTTATTAAAATACAGATTTAATCAGAGCAAATTAGACAAAAAAATAAATAGTTATAAATTTTGATTGATTATTCTGTAAAGTAAACTTGGCTGGAGTTAGTCATTAACCCATATGAGTGTCACCCCTTATGCCTTTACTCATGTAATTATTTATTTTTATTAAAATAAATTGGAAATATTCTCTTCTTCGTTTGAACTACAAATGTTTCCATTAAAAAGTTTTTATATTTAAACAAAAAATTGAAAGAATTAAATCTTTCACAGTTATTAAATAAAAAATACTTTTTTTCGGGTTATCTGTGATTAATATGTATAAGATACGTTTCGGTCACTAATTCAGGGCTTTCTTCAGGGTCATATTCTAGTGATCTTTGTGATTATACCTGAAGAAGGCCATAAAAAGAGAGGCCGAAACGTTGTATCTTATACAAATAAACCCACAGTTTCACGCAAGTATTTTTATTCCATGAAATAATACTTTAATATTGTCATAGGTAATATAAATTATACACAAGGTTATTTGTTTCAATTCATTTTATTAACTTTATACGTATTTCGACACCATGTGTGTCATCTTCAGAAGTTTACAAATGACTCACATGGTGCCGAAATACGTATAAAGTTAATAAAATGAATTGAAACAAATAACCTTGTGTATAATTTATATTACCTATTTAAATATATTTCAACTAGTGCCAACGGTCGCCAGTATCAATTTAATTGAGTCATTTGTAAACTTCTGAAGATGACACACATGGTGTCGAAATACGTATAAAGTTATTAAAATGAATTGAAACAAATAACCTTGTGTATAATTTATATTACCTATTTAAATATGTTTCAACTAGTGCCAACGGTCGCCAGTATCAATTTAATTTAATATTGTCCTTTACAATCTCGCGCTTTTATGATTTTAATTAGTATAATTTAAAAAACTTGAGAGAAGGTAATTATAGCTAGCTAAATCGTCTAAAAGCGACGAAAAAATTCGGACTCAATTTTTAATTATTTAATTAAAATGTCTCTTCTTTTAGAGAAAGTCGCGGAATAATCAATCAAATCAATCCGGATTATTAAGCAAGAGAAAATATTCAACAAAAAAAAAAAAACAAATTTAACCTGCACCTTGAAATTTATTTAAATTAACAGAAGAAATTCGCTAGCTAAACTTAAACCGTTAGCAAAAATTCAGAAATTTTCTTTGGATCGGATCATTTGACAGACAAGTAAACTATGAAATTAAAAACGTGCTCAGCCATTAAAATTTGTATTAACATACTTTTTTTTATAATTTGTGCATATCAAAGATAATTATAATATTCGAAGAAAAATTTAAACCGAAAAGAAATATCCATTTGTTTTGGATTTACATATCAGTTCGTTGTAATGGATTTATTGTAATTTTTTCACTCTTCACTTTTCTCAACTAAAAATTTTATCTGTCTTCCTTCTGAGTTTCCGATACAATATATTTTTTAATCTGGATATAATACGTATTTCCTTTATATATATTTTCAAAACATCCGGCCAAATTATTTCTATTTCTTCTATCAAAAAATAACTAGAATTATTTTCAAGAAAAAGTAAAATAGTAAATTCCATACATTAAATATGGATATGATTGAATTCTCCCTTTAAATAAATAGAGATAACTGTGTATTAAAAAATTAATATTTAAAAAAAAGAATGAATAAATATCTTAAATAAATATCATAGAGATATATATTCAATAATTTAATTGAAAATCTATTAAATCAAAGCCTTTTATAAAAAATCTTTTTATTAAATTAAAAAAAAAAAAAGTTAACTTTTTTAGATCTATAATTACATCATTTCCACTCTAAAACCGATATGTGTAACATAACAAATAACAATAATTGTTCTAATAAATGTCAAAAAATATATCCGAGATTGATAATAATAGAATGTTTTAATGCACAAATGGTTTGATTTAATTTTCCATTTTATTAATAATAACGATGATTTTCCCACCCTTAAAGCTATAAAACGAAATCGAATATTAAATATAGAAATTTCTTTAATATAGTTTACAAGTCGTCTTGGGATTATATGACTAAATTGAATTTTATTGAAGAAATAAATAGAGAGTTTTAAACCCGGGGTGTGAGTTGATAATATTGATAATAAACAAGCGCAAAGGTGGCTTCAAATTTTATGGAATCCCTCCGAGCAAGGGAATTCGCTCGATAACGGAACTAGTCTAAAATCGAGTCCATTTGTGTGTTGCTGCTCTTTGTTCGTGGTATGTGTTAACAGCGTGTATATATAAACGCGTGTGCATGTGTGTCTGTGTATTTCTGATCAGCCGATCCACTGACATAACCTGGATTCTTTAGAGACCGCAATAAAACTGCACTTGTCCTCCACAAACAGCTGCAGGGCTTCGCGTCGTGATTAGTGGACGTCAAATTTGCAAGAAGTCGTGTTGGGTTTAATGCTCTTTTTTTTAATATTGTCTGTTTTTGAATGAAAGGGATGATGTCGAGAGGGAGAAAAAAAAACCCTGTACTGTCAATAGTAATCTGGATATTTGATTTTTCAGGATATTACGATGGAAAGGATGGTGAATTTTTTTTTTAAAGAGAAACAAATGCATTCTTTGAAATGAAATGACAAATACAGCCAATACCTCTCACAGTTTAATTTCGTTTAGTCCTGTTGCATTTATAGTTTGGTTTGATATATCAAAAAAAAAAAAAAATTCTTTGAAAAAAAATTGTTTTAGTTTTGTTCAACTCTAAGATTTAAGGATTCTAACTAAAGTCGAATGAATTTTTATTATTAAACCTTCGACGATATTTAGATATAATGGCGTATATATTTTACCACCATTTGTATTCAGTTTAAATACATTTATCGGAATACTTAAAGTCCGAACCCACTCCCCTTTCCCCTTAAGTTTAATGAATTGTGTTTGATCTAGTTACATTTGTGGATTTTTTTGTATTCTAATTTTTTATCGTATACCTAGAATTTTAATTTTCAAATCATTATTTCCAACTAGTCTTTTATTTAGTAAAAGTTTTTAATAGTACATGAATTTTTATTAAAATATTTAATATATTTATGTGTTTTCTCGTTATCATCCTAATTGAAGATTTTGTTGTTATATAAATTAAATATCTTAAATATATTTAATGAGATGGGTGGTTGGTTTACTATTGTTATAGTAAAAGTCTACAAAAAAATGTCTTGTTTTTATTAAATTGACATGCTCTAGTGATCTGGGTGTCAATTCCTCTAACTAACGTTTAACTCCGAGTTGAAACTATCTTCAGTGATAGTAGGATTGTTTTGGGAATCGAATAGTCAAAAACAAAACTCATTTCAAATACATATCGCTGGTTAATCTTTTTTTAAATAGATGTCGTTATACTGGCCTTGCAAAATATATTTTATACAATTTTCTAATCTATATAATAGAAATATTGTTGAAATTAATATCTTTGAAGCTTATAGAGGATCGAAACGTCAACTGTGGCAATCTATAAATTAAAGAAATAAATTATCCATTATAATCGGCTTCTTAATAAATCTCTATGCAAAATATACACAAGGCATTACTTAAAATTTTTGTGTATACGAATAAAGCAGGCCAAATTTGACGTTTCAGTCCTCCATAAAACTCAGAAACTTCACAGCTGTAATGCACAGACGATGGCAACATCAATCAATAGACTTCAGAGTTATTGACTTCAACAATATTTAGAATATATATTATACATTACAAAATTGTATAAACGAGGATTCATCTTACACCAAATTTCCTCGAAACGCTCTTAAAGATCTCAAACATTATACAAAAGTTGTTTTAGGTTTTAAGAATTTTATGAAATCTATTGGGACCAAGTTCAAATTCCGAATGTAAATAAATCCCTTTTTAACCTGTTATTATTCAATATGGGAGCCAAGTTTTTTCTAATAGAGAACTGTTCATAACAGGAATCCGCCAACATGTTCACAGAATCAAGGCCTTCTTGATTTAATATGAAGAGATCCCGACACGACGAGATATTTAGTTAGGAATGTGCCTTGGCTTTATAGGTAGGCTGATATGAATTTGAGTTCATCAAATATGTCATTAAGTACTGTTAAAAAGAATTCCCAATATTTAAATTAATATATATTTATTATAAATGAGGTTATTTCTTCAGAAAATGTAATAATTAAGTGATAGAGAAAAAAAAAAAAACTAAATCGCATGTATCCCTCTTGCTTGGAGGTCATTCTAAAATTTTTTTAAATATTAATATAATAATATTATTACTTTCCTAATGATTTAATAGCAAAACTTCCTTTTAACTTTGTTATTACATTTCTGACAATGTCTTAATGGTCTCGGATGTCAAAAAAAATATCTGTTTTTTTCATCACATAAAAAATTAATTGGAAAAAATAGTCTAGCCTAGGCACTAAGTACAATTTGGGTTGACGAGGGGGAGGGAGGGAGGGGTGTTAATATTCCGGGTGATTTCCCCCTTCTTCCGCAATAAATAAATTTTAAAAAGTATAAAATATTTTTCATAATTTCCAACGTTTAAAATTTTAACATTATATCTATCTCTCTATATTTTTATTTATTTATTTATTTTTTCGGGGATTTTTGTACCTTTTTAACTTGATCAGATTCATCTATAATTTTTTTTCCCCAGGCTAGTTCAATAGTTTTGCTCATTACACATTTTACTACTTTTTGACTCTCACTATATTGTAGTGCTTTATGACTTATCACTGGTTAACTTTCCACACGAATTTATTTAAATTATTTTGGCTACCCATTAATTTGGACAGTGTTTAAATATTCAAAAGATCTGGTGTGACTGGTTGCACAGCACTACAACTTTCTCTTACCTTCGGTGATCGAAAGTTGTGTTCTGTGCTTGTCACACCAGATTTTTTTGTGTCGAGTTATATTTAGTTTCCGGCAGTACTGTACATTTGAATTCAAGATGTAAAATTTATAAACAGAAAAATATTTATATTTTGTTACCATGGTAACCATTTTTCCGTTTTCCTCTGAAGTACAGTGAGCGCCACAATTAAGTCCCCACCTGATAGCTTCAGCATTAAGTATATGATATAGTATATGATAAATGGTGAAATAAAATCATCTGTACCAGATTTTACGTTTTACCTTTTCGGTCATTAAAATTATTTCACTATACACCATATACTATACCATATATTTAAGGCTCTAGCTATCAGGTGGGAACTTAATTGTGGCGCTCACTGTACTAGTGTAAAGTGGTCTTCAGAAGATTTCAATGGCAAAATGACAATATACATTGTAAAGAGCATCTAAAAAATAATTGATTTTTGAATTTTAATCAAAATCGTTGGAGCGAATTTTGAGATAATCGAAAAAAACTAAAAAAGTACATCAATAAAGTACTAGTTAATAAATAAAAAATTAGTACTCTTTGGTAAATTTCAACCTTTTAGCTCAATTCCTTCATTGAACACACACCCACACACAGACAGACAGACAGACAATGTCGCGAAACCACTTTTCTGGCATTCTGGCCTTAAAACGTGTATATCCATCAAAATCTCGACATCGAATTTTTGACATGAATCCAATACTTTCTCTCTCTATATAAATGTCTATTAACATATTATATATAGGTAAGAGAAAGTAAAAATAGCAAATCTAGATATATTTTTTACCAATTACAACAATGACATGAATACTATTGTGAATTCGTGATTTGTTTAGGAATAATAGTAAAATGAACCAATTAAATTGACTTCTCTTCCAGTTCCTAAACACAGCGCCATTTAATCATTTTAAAAATTAAATTTATCGTCTTGTTAAATTTGGAATTTTAAGTACCATTGTTTTATGATTACCAATTGATGTCACAATAGATCAATGTTACTACTATAAAATTTCACGATGTCATAAGCCATTCCCTTGATAGAAATCAGCTGTTATGTTGCAAGTATGTCAAAGCTTCTCTTCTCATTCATGCCTTTTAGTGTTACTAACGAGGAGGAATTCAAAGACTTATAAATATAACTAGGGGGAAGACATAAATCCTTGTTTATTTTTGGGGGCGTATTACACCTCTCTCTCCTATCATATATCTATAAAGAGTTTTTGTTTATTTATTAACAAACTTGATTGCTGAAACCACATGCTATTTTCTTTAATAAACAGAGGCTACCCGAGTCGAAATCGAACGCCTGGTTTGAACCTTTTAGTCCTGAATTCCCTTGTTATTTGATAGGATGTTATTTATTTACAATTTTGTGAAAGCCTACTGATTCTACCAGGAGAATTAGAAGATTCAAACCAGTACTTGAACGCCTGGTTTGAACCTTTTAGTCCTCAATTCCTTTGTTATTTGATAGTATTAAAATTTGGTTAAAGCCTACTAAACCTACCAGGAGAATTTGAAGGTTCAAACCAGTACTTGAACGCCTGGCTTGAACCTTGCAGTCTTCAATTGAGGACTAAAAGGTTCAAGCCAGGCGTTCGATTTTGACTCTGGAAGTACTGGTTTGAATCTTCTAATCCTCTCGGGTAAAAATTAAAAACAGTGCGATCTCAGCGCCAAAGCTTTAGTAGATGACCACCTTTCATTTTCTTTCATTCCTTGGATATTTTGATTTATTATCGATAAAAAAGAAGTAAGTTTTAAGTTTTATTTTCATTTTTTTTCATTAATTTTCTTTATTATTATTAATTATTTTTATTTATTTAAGGGTCAACGTTATAAAAACAAGCCAAAACAAAATGATAAGGTTAGCTGTTATTTTTATTTTTATTTTTTTATATATATGTTATCTTATATTCTATTTAATTTTTTCAATTATATTCATTATAAATTTTAGTTGTAAAAACACATTGGCCTGAAGAAGCCACTTTAATTTTAATAAATGAATACAAGGAAAAAATTTCTATATACGCCCCTGACATTGGCCATCATGTCATTTTGAAAGGTAAGGAGACAAATTAAAAAAGATTATAAATTTATAAAATTAATTTATATATTTTTCACATTTCCAGAGAACTAAATGAAGTTCTTACTGAAAAGAAAAATATTTTTCCACATGTGATAGCTGATGGTATAGGCCTACATATACAGTCAAGATAAAAATTAATGTGATTTATTTTAGAGATGGAAACTTATTTTTACATCCATATTTTCTTTAAAACAATTTCAGTAATGAATCTCCAGAAATATTGGAATCGACACGAAGAGCAATTGGAATTTTTAAAATTTTTTAAAGATATGTTAACTTATTCTCGAATTAAAGAAAATTGATATTTAAACAAAAAATATTATTTTATTTAAATAATAATTTGATTTTCCTTTTATTTAAGAATTTAATTGTAGCGAAATGAAGAGCAAAACGTGAAGATCCATCAAAACATCAAAAAACAGACCATGTCGCGAAAACCACTTTTTTGGATTCAGGGGACCTCAAAACGTGAAGATCCATCAAAATCTCGATATCGAATTTTTGACATGAATCCAATACTTTCTCTCTCTATATATATTACATATATAGATGTAAGAGAAAGTAAAAAATTTCTAATGTGGAGTGCCAAGTTGTATAAATTAGCAAAGAGATATGCTTGTTTTTTGGCAATGAGAAAAATAACTTTTAGAGTGTTTTCTTCAAATATTTCGATGGCATTTAATAGGACTTCTTCATCAGCGGTGAAGTGCTATTAAATGTCTTCGAAATATTTGAAGAAAACACTCTAAAAGTTATTTTTCTCATTGCCAAAAAACAAGCATACCTCTTTGCTAATCTAACAAAATTATCAGAACTTTTTTGTCACTCTGTATATATGTATATAAACAAATTCTAAATGAGAATTTATAGGCCTAAACTAGGATTCCAGCATTCAATACTGCTGGTCGTAATAGTAGATCTGGTAGACTTAAACTAGTATTTCGAATACCTGGTCTGAGTCTAAACATGTCAAAAAGGGACATAAGTAGACTTGTTAGAACCAAACCA
Organism: Euborellia annulipes; assembly: GCA_023213315.1. Lineage (NCBI taxonomy): Eukaryota > Metazoa > Arthropoda > Insecta > Dermaptera > Anisolabididae > Euborellia > Euborellia annulipes. The sequence continues at coordinate 10,466 of JAKCPI010009731.1, forward strand.
GACTATCAAATTTCCATAGAAACCATGCTTTCAAATCCTAGTTTGATTCTGTTAAGTCTACTTAGACAACAATTAGATTCTGAGGTTTTGTAGACTCAAACCAGGCGTTCGATTTCGACTCGGGTATAACTAGAGAAGGGTGCTATTTCAAGAGGCTTACATCAATTTCAGATTGAACAAATCCTTAAAAAATAAATTACTTATTAGATTAAACTTAATCTAGTATAGTGACTAAAGTACTAAGACAACACTTGGAAAAAGGCATTTATGTATTTCAGTCAAATATTTGATAAATATAGAGGAGATCGAAAATAGCCATCAAACACGAAAGCTTATGTTAACTTTAACGTAAATTTCATAAAATTATTTTTTTATACCTATAAGGCATGGAAGTTTGCAGCCAGGTGTAAATAAAAAGAATAAAATTTTCTTCTGCAGGCCTTTTTTTTTGTACTGATTACGTATACTTCCTCAGGTCTAACAAAGAAGTCAAATTTTGCAGTAAATTCTAAGACAAAATTTAACTAGTTGTTTCTTGATGGCTGGATATTATAATATGAGGATGTGGTATATGGGCAGCTAAAGCTAAAAAAATAAAATCCTATATTTTGTTGACGTTTCGAGTGCCGATCGCATTCTTCATCAGGATAAAATTATATTATTATATTTATTTATAATATCAATTTTGTCCTGATGAAGAGTACGATCGGCACTCGAAATATACTTTTATTTTTTTTGGCTGCCCATTTACCACATGCTAATAGTCTATTACAAAATTTTATTTTGGAACATTCATCTATTCAAGTATTAATTAGTTAAACAAATTTTTTACTCTCTTAGATCCCCTTCACTTGTCAGCAATAGTAGTAAGCAAATCGTTAATTTCTTAAGTATCAATATTTGAAATGGGAAGGAGTAATGTTTTTTGTAACTTATTGACCCCCCCCCCCCCTTACCGCCGAGACGTGTTGACAATTAAATCTTAAAGCCAAAAGGGGGCGGGTTCTGATCCCAGGCAGTCTGATGAATATATTTAGATCATGTGGACACCAAATGGTTTAAATAAAAGTGTCTGAACTTTTATATAATATCGTATTTAAACATTTTTTTTCCAAAAGGATTCGGACCAGTAGGTTCAATTAAAGTCAAAAAAGTTTTTTTCCGAATCCTTTTGGAAATTGAAAAGAAGGTTCCTGAGCTTCATCAAATTTAAACATTTTTTTTTTTTTTTTTTTTTTAGAAAAAAAACATTCACACTTTTTTCTCATTCACACTCACATTCATACAGTCTTTTCGGCAACTTAGGCCATTTAAGACTTTGACGATAACCGTTATTTATTACGATACAATTAAGGGGGTCCAGGCTTTCTTATTTAAGCCATTTGGTATCCAAATGCCTTAAATAAAATCATCGGACTGCCTGGGGTCGGAACCCGCGACGTTTGGTATAGAAGGTAGGCACGCTATCAACTACTCCAAGCCCCGTGGGCGTATTTAAACATTAATACCGTTAAAGTTTATATGGCCTTAGAGGCCGAAAAGACAAAAAAATCTTGTTAACCCCCCTCTCCTTCCCATCGCCATAAAAAGTAAGCAGATGTTATTTCCCTACACTACCCGAGTCGAAATCGAACGCCTGGTTTGAGTCTACAAAACCTCAGAATCTAATTGTTGTCTAAGTAGACTTAACAGAATCAAACTAGGATTTGAAAGCATGGTTTCTATGGGAATTTGATAGTCTGGTTTGGTTCTAACAAGTCTACTTATGTCCCTTTTTGACAAGTTTAGACTCAGACCAGGTATTCAAAATACTAGTTTAAGTCTACCAGATCTACTATTACGACCAGCAGTATTGAATGCTGGAATCCTAGTTTAGGCCTATAAATTCTCATTTAAAATTTGTTTATATACATATATACAGAGTGACAAAAAAGTTCTGATAATTTTGTTAGATTAGCAAAGAGGTATGCTTATTTTTTCGCAATGAGAAAAATAACTTTTAGAGTGTTTTCTTTAAATATTTCGAAGACATTTAATAGCACTTCACCGCTGATGAAGAAGTCCTATTAATTGTCTTCGAAATATTTGAAGAAAACACTCTAAAAGTTATTTTTCTCATTGCCAAAAAACAAGCATACCTCTTTGCTAATTTATACAACTTGGCACCCCACATTCGAAATTTTTTACTTTCTCTTACATCTATATATGTTAATATATATAGAGAGAAAGTATTGGATTCATGTCAAAAATTCGATGTCGAGATTTTGATGGATCTTCACGTTTTGCTCTTCATTTCGCTACAATTAAATTCTTAAATAAAAGGAAAATCAAATTAATCTTTAAATAAAATAATATTTTTTGTTTAAATATTAAAATTTTCTTTAATTTGAGAATAAGATAACATATATTTAAAAAATTTTAAAAATTCCAAATGCTCTTCGTGTCGATTTCATTATTTCTGGAGATTCATTACTGAAATTGTTTTAAAGAAAATATGGATGTAAAAATGAGTTTCCATCTCTAAAATAAATCACATTAATTTTTATCTTGACTGTATATGTAGGCCTATACCATCAGCTATCACATGTGGAAAATATTTTTCTTTTCAGTAAGAACTTCATTTAGTTCTCTGGAAATGTGAAAAATATATAAATTAATTTTATAAATTTATAATCTTTTTTAATTTGTCTTCTTACCTTTCAAAATGACATGAATGGCCAATGTTGCTTGTATTCATTTATTAAAATTAAAGTGGCTTCTTCAGGCCAATGTGTTTTTACAACTAAAATTTATAATGAATATAATTGAAAAAATTAAATAGAATATAAGATTACATCTATATAAAAAAAAAAAATAAAAATAAAAATAACAGCTAACCTTATCATTTTGTTTTGGCTTGTTTTTATAACGTTGACCCTTAAATAAATAAAAATAATTAATAATAATAAAGAAAATTAATGAAAAAAATGAAAATAAAACTTAAAACTTACTTCTTTTTTATCGATAATAAATCCAAATATCCAAGGAATGAAAGAAAATGAAAGGTGGTCATCTATTAAAGCTTTGGCGCTGAGATCGCACTGTTTTTAATTTTTACCCGAGAGGATTAGAAGATTCAAACCAGTATTTCCCGAGTCAAAATCGAACGCCTGGCTTGAACCTTTTAGTCCTCAATTGAAGACTGCAAGGTTCAAGCCAGGCGTTCAAGTACTGATTTGAACCTTCTAATTCTCCTGGCAGGTTCAGTAGGCTCAATCCAGGCTTTCAATTTTGACTCAAATACTGGTTTGAATCTTCTAATTCTCCTGGTAGGTTTAGTAGGCTTTAACCAAATTTTAATCCTATCAAATAACAAAGGAATTGAGGACTAAAAGGTTCAAACCAGGCGTTCAAGTACTGGTTTGAATCTTCTAATTCTCCTGGTAGAATCAGTAGGCTTTCACAAAATTGTAAATAAATAACATCCTATCAAATAACAAGGGAATTCAGGACTAAAAGGTTCAAACCAGGCGTTCGATTTCGACTCGGGTACTTATGTAATACTTGAATGGACCCTTTGCTTTAGTACTTCATTTGATTAGACTATTAATTCATGAAAATAAAAGTTTGCTATTATAAAATATTTACTGAAATATCTGTAAAAAATTTGAATTCTCTGTTACTCTGAGTAAGTGCGCATTTCGGTAAAACTTCACGGTACTGTAAAAATGAAATTTTTTTTTATATAATTATAATTATTTTAAATAATATTTTGCGAGTGATACGATTACAATTTTATGAATTCAAGGTTAATAAAAATAGGCTACTTATTTTTCCTGATTTAATTGAAATTTTTTAAAAATAAAATACGTCATTTAGGAATGACGCTTATCTTATCTTTTTGATTAGGTATTTTTGTGACAATTTCATCTTCAATTTATTGTTATAATTGTATAGGGGAAAAAAGTAAAACTTATTTATTTAATTACATAGTTACAGCTATCTAATTTTCGAATTCAACATTTATTTTTAGTTGAATAGCCCGCCCACTATCTAATTACTAATTACAATGAAGTTTACTTATCTTTATTTCTTTTTTTTTTGTTTTTGTTTTTTTTTGTTTTTTGTTTTTTTCTCTAACATTTCACTTTTTTTTTATTTATTCTTTTGTTCCTGTTTGTTTTTCTTTGCTTTTTTCCGCACTTGAACGAAGATCAATTCTCTCTTTGGGGTTCGTAATTTTATTTTATTTTTTTTTTCTCTCTGAAAGTAATTAAAACCCACTCAAATCTTTGGTAGTATCAATGGAATAACTCGTGTTTTTTAAACAAGATACAAAAAACTGCTAATTTAAATTAAATTCTTTCTTTCCTTTGTCTATTTTCTTTCCATTGGATTTCTTAATTAAACCAAAAATTCTTAATTCAGATATTTAATGAAATAATAAATTAACTTTTTTACATCTTTATAAAATTTTTCTTTGAAGATGGATTTTTTTTTACTTTTTCTTACCCATATGTATATGTTAATATACATATATAAAGAGAGAAATTAATGGTTTTATGTCAAAAATTCGATGTCGAGATTTTGATGGATATACACGTTTTGTGGTCCCCTGAATCCAAAAAAGTGGTTTTCGCCACATGGTCTGTGTTCAATTTAAAGCATGAAGGAATTAAGCTAGGAGGATGAAATTTTATATTTAAGTTTTGTACCCTACTGGACCGTGAAAATAAAATTTTAATCAAAATCAACCAAGGAGTACTAGTGCTTTACTGATGTACTTTTTCAGTTTTTTTCGATTATACCTATACAAAAGATGTATTAGGAGGTTCAAGCACATTTATTTATACCATTTGATATCTTAATGATTTAAATAAATTAATCGGACCGCATGGGATCCGAACCCGCGCCCCTTGGCTTTCAGGCTATCATTATTGACATTTACCAAACAACTTGCCTCTCACCCACGCGACTTTATTTATTCATAGCATAAAAATACTTTTTTTATTTCGAAGAATTTTTTGACAAATTACACATTAGAAAGAGACCAGCTTCTTTCACCAGTGTCCCGGGTTCGCTTCCCGTCCCAAGCGAGAAAAATTTATTTCATTTGATTTGACTACAAATCATTTGAAATAAATAGGGATGGGGTCTAAATGGCCTTAGATGCCGAAAAAGATCTTAAAAAAAAAAAAAGGTCCGGTGGCCTGGTGCAATGGATAGCACGCCTATGCCCCGGAAAGGCGGAGATCCTGGGTTCGATTCCCGGGGGCCATGGGATGTTTGGCCTCATCAATAAAAAACACTCACATGTCTTGTTAAAAAATCTGGTGTGACTGGCGCACAGCACACAACTTTCTCTTACCTTCGGTAATCGAAAGTTGTGTTCTGTGCTTGTCACACCAGATTTTTTGTGTCGACATATATTTAGTTCCCGGCTGTAGGGAATATTTGAATTTAGATGTAAAATTTATAAGTATGGGAAAATATTTATATTTTGTTACCATGGCAACCATTTCTCCTATCCTTCCCTATGAAATACAAGAGTAAAGTGGTCTTCAGAAGATTTCAATCTCAAAATGAGAATATACATTTTAAAGAGCATCTAAAAAATGATTGATTTTTGAATTTAAAAAAAAATCGTTGGAGCAACTTTTGAGAAAATCGAAAAAAACTGAAAAAGTACATCAGTAAAGTACTAGTACTCTTTGGCCGATTTTGATTAAAAGCTTATTTTTCCGCTCCAGGAGGGTGTTTAACTTAAATATAAAATTTCAGCCTCATAGCTCAATTCCTTCATGCTTAAAATTGAACACAGACACACCCACCCACCCACCCACAGACAGACCATGTCGCGAAAACCACTTTTTTGGATTCAGGGGACCTCAAAACGTGAAGATCCATCAAAATCTCGACATCGAATTTTTGACATGAATCCAATACTTTCTCTCTATATATATATTACATATATACATAGGTAAGAGAAAGTAAAAAAAAAGAGACCATACCATCAAATTGGAAGATGCTATTAAAAATGAACAAGCAATGACATGTACAATTGGTACAATTTTTATCTTAACAAATTCATTAAACATTTCGGAAGTACCCATTTAAGAAGAATAAACACATAGACCGCTAATAATATAATTCTCTACCATTCGTCTCTTAAATGTCAAATAAAAAAAAAAAAATTCTCCTCGAATCAATTAGTAACATTTTTTTTCCCTGTAATTACATTGCAAAATAAACAAACGTATGCATGCATTCATTGAATCGGTGGCTGATGTACCGGCGCTGTTGACAACTTTACCACTTTGCTCCTTTTTGCCTCCGCTTTGGAATGTCGACATATACAAACATCCACGTGGATCTCGGTACCTGAACATACCTACACACACACACACAGACAAACAGAATCAACTCTAACGGTATCGGCACGTCAGATGCGGTTCTATTACCTCGGATAGATTCAATCCAATTGGATCCTACTTGTTAGCTTATTAACTTACAAATAATAGTAGATAAATATACACTCAACTTTCACTAATTGCTTACTTCTTTCTGTTATTTAATAGCCTATTTTTTTTTTTTTATTTCTTCTCCAAATACTAATAAATTTTTAGATATTTTCATTTCATAATTGAAATAGAGAGTGTATTAGAGCCTGAATACAATATACTCTTAATTCACGATTCTTTATTATTTTGCACTAGTTGCGGGGTCGGCCAAAATTTAATTTCTAAAATTAAGTTTCACAATAGCATTAGTTTTAGTTAGGTTCTCAATTTCCTCTTAAATTTTTTGGTGTTCCATGTGAAAATTATTAATTTAATAAATAATAATAATAAATATATTTACAGTAGAATCCCGATAATTCGTATTGTCACGGGATCGACGGTTTTGTACGAATTATCGAAAATTCTGTAACTTGTCTCACTCATTCGCTCTCTTTCCCCCCTCTCTTGAAAACAGCAAAAAAATTAATGAGATTTTTAAGATCAAAATACGAATTATAAGACGTTTTAAGTGACATCGAGCATAAAAGTAATTACGAATTACCGAGGGGACTGAAATGTATTGTTTTTATGAGTTATCGGGATTTCTCCTGGCAACCGGCATGTTTGTACGATTTAGTGAGTAATACGTATAATCGGGCTACGGATTTTCGGGATTCCACTGTATTTATTTATTTCAATTCCCTAAAAACAAATTCACACATATTCACACTCATAAATTAAAGTCTAAAGCTAAAAATTAAAATCAATACATATAAATAAGGTTTCCAAAAATATGTATGCCTAACATATTTAAAAGAGTTCCTCGTTAAAATAAAACTGGAACATCTGATTTAGAAAATAGCCATAGTTATTCATTCTAATGAAGATCAGAAAGAATGATCGAAACAGTTCGATAATTTTAATATTACAATTAAATAAAACTGAATTTTTTGAAGTAGCCTTATTAGTGAGGATTATAGTATAAAAAGTTTTTGCTATTTTTCACAAATTAAAAAAAAAAAAATCTTTAATTCTTTTAATAATAATTTAATTGCATAAATGATTTTGTAAAATAAATATTCATTACATACGTTCAAAGAAGACCCAGAAATGTCCGTTGACCAATTAAACTCATGATTGATAGAGTGAAGTCATAAACTCAAGTCACAAGTTCGGTTGTGATTTTTTTGACCTCCTTCCAGCCTGGCTGGGATAAGGCAAATTGATCAATATTTTTTCTTATTAAAAGACTTTACTCGTCTATATGCATCATTTCCTATCTCTAACTCCTTCTGCTCTTGCTTCGAGCATTTAATATGTTCTGAAAAACTATAAGAACCTCTCCATTATGAGCCTCGATCTTTTTAGAATATTTTTGAAGTGAAACTTTTTTTTACTCACGGTAGAACAATTCATACCCCTGAAAAGCTGCATCCGTTTGAGGCAAGATTCACCCACATGCACAAAAGTTCAGCAAATGACACTGCAGACTCAACACATTTATATACCAAAAAAGAGTTAAATATAAATTCAATTGAACAGATATGAACAATTTCCTTCCATGAATCTGAAGTTTTTTTAATTTTTTTAGTGTTTATGAATAAAAGATGTTTTTTTAAACTTCTTCGAAATAGTTTATTTTTAATTTCTATATAATTATTTGTGTACTTTTAAGAATATTTTGTATTTATTAATATTCATTGATATGACAATTTGCTTCCGCGGGGATTTTGATATCTTTTTTTTTCAGAATTGAGCACTATTATTATTTTTCTCAAGCAAATTACTTAATACAATTTTGATAGGGTTTTGTATTAAGCTGCTGCCCTCCATATCCCCTGAGTCAGCTATTACAAAAACGTCTTGCGCATGTTAGAGACAGCTAGTTCCAAGACAAACACAATCACAAAATACACACAAGGACCTAATCTAAAGGGGGCATTGTCTGTATAGGGGGATTACGCCCCTGTTCTGGAATCAATAAGGCTTAAAGGGGCGACACACGACGCGTCACTTTCTCAGATGGGAGGAAAAAAAATCTTCCACCTAAATGCATTCGATGAGATTAGATATCCAATATATTGATATATATATATAAAGATATATATATATATGTGTATAGATTTAGAAGCTGTATTTCCGAACTTTTTTAATCTTATTATTTATATAATTTGATCCGGCTTTCGATGAGATTTACTACTTTAATCTAGGTCAAGGTTCTTAAATTCTGAAATAAATTATATTGAGAGAGATTTTGTTCGGATCAATTCTTTATTTCGAATTTTTTTTCTGGATTCGAAAGAATTTTATTTATATATTTTATATAAATGTTGATAAGAAATGCTTTTAAGAGTTGGCCAAAAGGTTTGTCCACTTTGCGCGTTTTGTTAATCTTAGATTAGGAAAAAAGAACGTAACAGTTATAGTGGTTTGTTTTCCCTTTCCTTTAAAATTAATTTAAATAAATATGCCCAGATGGCTTCATATGACGAAAAAATACTGTTTTTTTATTACACCAAAGTGAAATTTAGAAAAGTTTAGAAAATTGTCAAGATCTGTTCAAATGTACAAATTTATGATCTTCAGGTTTAATGAATGAACCTTACCTCACTAATTCAAAACATCAAAACGGAAGATGATGAAAAGCAGCGTTTCTGAGGCATAATTCAAACTTGCGCTATCAGAGGAAAAGAAGTTGCACTTCAAAAAAATAACTTCCCGAGAAAAAATGATTAAAAATGATAGAGGGATCCACACGCCCGTAGCAGGTCTGCATAGTGAACCTTGAGGGACCCGTAGGGATATACACGTCTACACCAGGGACACACATCCACACCAGGAACACAGGGCGGATACACACGTCCACACCAGGAACATACAGGAATATACACGTCCACACCAGAAACCCACAGGGATACACAAGTCCACACCAGGAACACAGGGATACACACGTCCACACCAGGAACACAGGGATACACACGTCCACACCAGGAACACAGGGATACACACGTCCACACCAGGAACACAGGGATACACACGTCCACACCAGGAACACACAGGGATATACACGTCCACACCAGGAACACAGGAATACACAGTCCACACCAGGAACACAGGGATACACACGTCCACACCAGGAACACAGGGATACACACGTCCACACCAGGAACACACAGGGATATACACGTCCACACCAGGAACACACAGGGATATACACGTCCACACCAGGAACACACAGGGATATACACGTCCACACCAGGAACACACAGGGATACACACGTCCACACCAGGAACGCACATTTTTCTATTGATCACTTTCGATCTACTGTGTGTGTCCCTGGTGTGGGCGTGTATATCCCTGTGTGTCCCTCAAGGTTCACTATACAGACCTGCTGCCGTCGTGTGGATCCCTCGATCATTTTTAATCATTTTTACTCGGGTTCATTACTTAGTTATTTACTCTTTTCACTGAGAGTTTAATGCAATGCTAAAAAACGAACAACTTTATATCATTCTGAGTTAATTTTTTATCTGGTAACTTAACTTGACAATTTCGAGATGATCCGGGCTCCCACTCTTTCTTCCCTTTGTTAATTAACATTTATAACTTGAGACATGTGGATTCACATCTTTATTTAACCAGTTCGATAAATATTTATTCAAACTTCGTCAACAATTAGCGGAAGTATGCGTCCGTGGCGGGACAGCTGAACAGTGATTGTGATTGATCCGTAATAGATTCGGTACTAACAATTAGATCATTCTTTGTTATTAAGAAATTTACTTATTCAAATTTCGACTACATACTTTCCGTATCTTTAATTTAATCTCATGTCAGAATGTCATAAAATAAATAATTCAAAGGAAAGGAATGATGAAATCATCTATCTCTTATAATATACAAATTTGCTTTTTCCTCTCAGCCATAATTTCAACCAAGAATTACTCCATTTTTATTTATTTATTTAGTCATAATTCTTGATACGGCCTCTTAAGTCTGATATTTTTCTAAGACGAAACTTTTCTTCATTAGTCTGTTTTTAGAGTTCATTCTTCTTACACCTCATAAGCACTAAAAGAAAAAATAATTCTCTTGTTCATTCAACTATTTTTTTTTTTTTTACAAACTAACACTCTTTCAAATAGAAATTATTATTATTATTATTATTATTATTATTATTATTACTTTCTCTTGCCTCTATATATGTTAATATATATAGAGAGAAAAAGTATTGGATTTTTTTTTTTAAACACTCACACTTTTTTCCCATTCACACTCACACTCACATACACACAGTCTTTTCAGCAACTTAAGCCATATAAGACTTTACAGAAATATCTTGAAAAAACACCCCTTTCGCTAAACTTTTACGCCGGAATATTTAAATTTAAAATTTTTTATCAATAAAAAGATAATAGAATTTTTCAAATTTTCAAGTGTATGTCGTACAAAGAGCCCTTGCAGTTTTTTTAATCATTGAGCCTCTCTGATATGAAGGTATCATTTCTGGGATTTAAACATAAACAAAAAGATCCATTATAAACTTGAATTTTATTTTACTTTTTTGATGGAAAATATCAAAAAAACTTCCAACTCCAACTCTTAGCTCGCCTACGAACTTTAACAAGTTAGAGGAGAATTCATTTAAAATATCTTCAGACGAATGGATAGATAAATAAATAAATAACTTTTATATTTATTATTATTTTATATAATATGTTCAAGTTAATAATAGAAAAACTTTTAAATTTATATACTGTCAAGAAACATTTATCCCCTCGATCCATTAAAAAAAAAAAAAAGTTGTTTGATAATAAAATCTAAGAAATGCCTCTCAACGCCCTGGACTAATGACTTTCCAGCGGATTGCTGTGTAAGATTTTATTGAAAGAAATGACATGAATAGCGTTAACATTCTTCATCCGTGAAAAATAAATGATAATGATAAACAAATCAATAATAAAGAAAAGAGAGATAAAACTTTTTCTTTTTACTTTCTCGTATAGAGAAAGTTATGTAATCGTAAAAAAATTCGACTTCGAGATTTTGATGTTTCTCCACGTTTTAGACCTCCCTGAGTCCAAAAAAACCATTTTTGGCATTATGTCTCCCTCTCTCTCTCTCTCTCTCTCTCTCTCTCTCTCTCTCTCTCTCTCTCTCTCTCTGTGTGTGTGTGTGTGTGTGTGTGTGTGTGTGTGTGTGTGTGTGTGTGTGTGTGTGTGTGTGTGTGTGTGTGTGTGTGTGTGTGTGTGTGTGTGTGTGTGTGTGTGTGTGTGTGTGTGTGTGTGTGTGTGTGTGTGTGTGTGTGTGTGTGTGTGTGTGTGTGTGTGTGTGTGTGTGTGTGTGTGTGTGTGTGTGTGTGTGTGTGTGTGTGTGTGTGTGTGTGTGTGTGTGTGTGTGTGTGTGTGTGTGTGTGTGTGTGTGTGTGTGTGTGTGTGTGTGTGTGTGTGTGTGTGTGTGTGTGTGTGTGTGTGTGTGTGTGTGTGTGTGTGTGTGTGTGTGTGTGTGTGTGTGTGTGTGTGTGTGTGTGTGTGTGTGTGTGTGTGTGTGTGTGTGTGTGTGTGTGTGTGTGTGTGTGTGTGTGTGTGTGTGTGTGTGTGTGTGTGTGTGTGTGTGTGTGTGTGTGTGTGTGTGTGTGTGTGTGTGTGTGTGTGTGTGTGTGTGTGTGTGTGTGTGTGTGTGTGTGTGTGTGTGTGTGTGTGTGTGTGTGTGTGTGTGTGTGTGTGTGTGTGTGTGTGTGTGTGTGTGTGTGTGTGTGTGTGTGTGTGTGTGTGTGTGTGTGTGTGTGTGTGTGTGTGTGTGTGTGTGTGTGTGTGTGTGTGTGTGTGTGTGTGTGTGTGTGTGTGTGTGTGTGTGTGTGTGTGTGTGTGTGTGTGTGTGTGTGTGTGTGTGTGTGTGTGTGTGTGTGTGTGTGTGTGAACACGATTGCTTAAAAACCAAAGCAGCTAGATCGATGAAATTTGGTATATGCTCCTTACACTAAAATTGTAGATTTCTATCAACTTTTGGAGTAAATACGTCACTTGGAAGTAGTACTTTACTTAAAAAGTTTTTTCAAAAATTTCGAAATTTTCAATTTTATTGTTATATTATGATAAAATACTCTATTTTAAAAAGCTTTTATTCTTTGACATTTTTACGAAAACTGAATAGTTTTTGAAATAATCACAGAAGAAATAGAAAATATTCTTTAATTTTGGTAAAAAATCAAAACAAAATCATACAGGTGTCATTAAAAAAAGGGTAAATATAAACAAATGAATTTGTGAAACAAATGAATTTGTTTATATTTATCCTTTTTTTAATGACACCTGTATGATTTTGTTTTGATTTTTTATCAAAATTAACGAATATTTTCTATTTCTTCTGTGATTATTTCAAAAACTATTCAGTTTTCGTAAAAATGTCAAAGAATAAAAAGCTTTTTAAAATAGAGTATTTTATCATAATATAACAATAAAATTGAAAATTTCGAAATTTTTGAAAAAACTTTTTAAGTAAAGTACTACTTCCAAGTGACGTATTTACTCCAAAAGTTGATAGAAATCTACAATTTTAGTGTAAGGAGCATATACCAAATTTCATCGATCTAGCTGCTTTGGTTTTTAAGCAATCGTGTTCACACACACACCCAGACGTAATTCCAAAAGAATATACGAGAAAGTCTCGGGGAAGTCAATCCCCATA